>RJWH01006375.1:0-56078 GCA_004363575.1 Solenodon paradoxus
CTGTCCACACATCGACACCCTCTTAACACCCTTTTTCTGTTTCTCTGAGGCTCCTGCTCCTCCGCGGGACAGATGTGACTCCGTCGGCGTTGGGTCCAGGGGTGCCTCCCACCCAGCGAGTCTGAGTCCAGCAGGAGGTGAGGGGAGGCGATCACACAGTTCGCCCATCTCTACTCCCCGCCCGGAGTCAGATGAGACGCAGACCTTCAGAGACAGCGCCCGGTGACACGGACGACCCGGCCCAGAAACCCATGGCGAGGACTTTGACCTCGGAAACAGTCCAGAGACACGGACGGCTTTTCACTGAAGACGCCGTTATGACGGGAGCCACGGGATTCAATTCACACCCTTCCCACAGGAGTCGGCAGTTATTTACGGTGGAGCCACTCAATGGAAAACCAGGCAGCGGTTCCTCAATTCAAAACAATTGTGCAGAAGATGTAAAATGGCAAAGAAGATGTTTATGACTCAGGAAATGCAAACAGAAGGTTATCAAACAGAGTGTTCTCCTTTTCGTGGGAGAAATATTAACATACCAAATGTGGATATAGGCATCTATGCCAATGTTAGACACTAGTTATGTTCTGGTAGTGGAATTAATGATTTTTCCTGTTCTTTTCTTTCTATTGTTGCTTGTATTTTTGACAATGTATTTTGTTGTATTTTTTGACAATGTAAATGCATCATTTTTTCTAAGAGGAGAAAGTTGCTCTTAAATGGAAAAATATGGAGATTTTCACTTTGGAATCCTCGGAAGTTGATAATACCCAAGACTAAGGAAACTCTATCCTTCTGCGACTTTAGGGCTTGGTAACCAGGAGTGTCTGGGGCTATGAACAGGGCCCTTTTGCTTTGGAGATCCTTGGGAATTGTATAACTGTAGTTTTTAAACTGTGTTGATTTCAGCTAGTTCATAATTCCCATCCAGTTCTGCCTTCCCTGTGAGTTCTGTGAATATGAGAAGCAGGTCAGCAGCACTGTGTCAGTCAGCTAGTGCTTTGGAGCAAACAGCCGCTAACTCTGGACATGCCACAGACACGTATTTCACAGGCGTCTCTAGATAATTCTCACCTGCAGGTGGGGTGTCTGGTCCACATGGCTCTGGCCTTCCTGGAACCAATAGGCTAGGCAGGACATATTTTCAAGGCAATGTCCGGGATATAAAAGAGCACACACGATGCCCTTTAAGGTCTAGGCTCTGAACTGACAGCTGCCATTTCCACCCACTTTCCATTGACCCAGCAAGTCATGCGCTTCGCGCAAAGTCCAGTGACTGAGGCTCCCTCTATCTTCTGTAGGAGGAACTGCAGCCACAGGGCACAGGGCTGGTGCAGGGGAGGGATGAGTGGGGGGAGCAATTCTTTAACCCAGAACCAGGCATCCACAGATGACGCTATGTCAGGACACGGTGTGAGATGGCTGCGCATACCCTGAGCAATTAAAAAATTAGATATTTTGCTCCATTGGCTCAGAAAATAGCATATGCTCGTAGTGAAAAAGCATGAAGGGGAGAGCTTGGCGCACTAGGGTTCCACGTCCTCAGCGGGCCACTGTTAGGGTTCCGAGCATGTCCCTGTAGGCTGCACGTCACTTGACAGACCCAAAGAGTGAGAAACATATGTTTATATATAACAAAAGAGGGTTCACACTTTATTTGGTGGTGGATGCCATCTTTTTCATTTTTCTCATTTGGTGAACTTCTTTTCTGTCCTGATGAAATACTTCTCTTGCAACTTCTTTTTTAAAACAGGCTTTTCCATGGCTGTACCGTGTTTTCCAGCTGCGCAGTAAATCTGGACCTCACACCCCAGAGTGGCATCCGCTAGCCTCAGGCGGCTGGACAGCGTCTGAGAGGGTCTGGCCTGAATTGAAATGTGTGTAAATGTAAAATACACAGCAGACTCTGGAGTGTGTCGATGCCAAATATTCAGCAGATTAGTGAGATCATTTATATTTTGGCATTCCACAAAATTTAAAAATAACTCACTAACAATTTTTATATGTTGAAATAATATTTTGGCTATATTGGGCTAAACAAAATACATTATTGAAGTTAATTTCACATGTTTCTTCTTGCATTTTTAAAGTGCCTACTGGATAATTAAGAATTTTATCTGCGATGTGCACTTGTGGCCTGAATTGTATTGTGCTTCTGTAGGATGGTGACGTAAGTCTAGGCAATGCCCTGTGATTAGATATTTAGGGTCTCTCAGGTTTTATTTCATTTAAACGATGCTATACTGAGCATTATTGAGTACAATAATAATTGATATTAATTGAGTTTTTTTCCATGTGCCCGGCTCTTTGCTAAGTACTTTCCATTCACGGCCTCATGTGGGCAACCAGATCGCCTCCCCAAGAGGGCTGCCATCACCCTTCTCACAGAAGAGACACTCAGTATCAGAGGTGATGCTCAGGGTCACACAGCTACGGTTTCATTGGCAGAGCCTAGATGGAAACCCACATTTGATTGGTTCCTATGGTTTTACTAGCCTCTTTGTGTGTATGTGCCGTTCTGATGACCACTGTCGGACTGTGAGGTGTGGGGTTTGTGGGTCAAAGGGCTTGCACACTTTAAGCCTCTTGGGGCATATTGCCAATACACCTTCCAGAAAGGAAATGTTCATTCACATTACAAATATCAGTCAACCAATTCTGTAAATATCCATAGAGTGTTTCCTGTCAGCTTGTCTCTGTTCTATGTGCCAGAGGCCATAATCCACAGGACAGAAATGCCCCTGCCCACATGGGCTTCATATGGCCCTGATCTAGGGGAGGGCAGAGGGGGCTGGCATTAAAGAAAGACATTATATTTTCAGGTAAATAAAATGTGCATCGAAGTACACAAAGCAGAAGGGTAGAGCGGATGAGCAGAGGGCTCCTCTGTAAGTAGGGTTATCCTGGAGGGCTTCTAAGAGGAGGTGACCTTGAGCTGAACCTCGAATAACCAGAAGAGAAAGAGGTTCTCGGCAGGAGATACAACAACTACAGAGTCACCAAGGTAGTACCAATCTCGGGGGGAGAATGTGACTGCAGTGGTAAGTGAGGGAGAGAGGGAGGGTGGGCAGAGGGGCACGCTGTGGGTCTGTGGACCTTGCAGACCACCCAGAGGAGATTCACTTTTATTCCAAGTGCATGTGGAGCCCTCGGCAGCAGCAGATACCAATTTGTGGGATCTAAAACATACAATTTGGGGAGTTATCTTTAGAAGAGCCCAGAATTAGGCAACGAAATTAACTATGTAATTTATTTAGAATGAGAAAAGAAATCACAATAAATTACAGATTTTTTAAAAAATGAAAATTACCAAAAACATCGCTGAATTGAGCAAAATAGCACTATGTTTTGAATTAGCACCCTGGCACGCCTCCGGAGGACGGCTTCCCCTTGCTTTTTGGGTTTTATCCTTTCAGATTACATCTTCCATGGCAATAATTTGAGATATCATTTTCTGTCGAGAGAACAGAAAGATAATTTAGCTTTTCCTCTAGCAGACTTTGATGGGAATTTTTTTTGATGGTTTAGAAATGTTTTACTTTCACCATCACAATTCATTATTGATAACATCCTGTATAATTTGTGGGCTGTTGTCAAACCTGGGAAAAGTTCTTTATCAATAGGAATGATTTCGGGGTCTTCTAAAGCTTCATGTGTAACCACGGGCGCTGATTAATTCCCGAATTTAAAATGTTCATGAACACAACACGCTCCTCCCGCCCAGGACCCTGGGAGGGATCCAGGTGTGGTAGGTCCCAAGGACAAAACCACGGGCAAACCACCTCCCTGAAGAGGGTTTGGCAGGGGAGCAGGGTCTGACTGCAGGGGCTGCTGTGCAGAGAAGGGACCACAGGACAGCTGGGCTGTCCAAGAGAGATGGAAGCGTGGACCAGGATGACGGCATGCAGAGGAGGGCAGCAGCAGACAGGGGCCATGTGCAGACTTGGGGAGTGGGGTGGCCTCAGTGATGACCTGGGTGCTTGAAGCCAGCCCATACTAAACTGCCTGCTTGTTTTTTTTGCTTTCTTCTTTGTATATTGAGGTCCCAGGCTGGGATTGCTCCCCCTTCTCCTTTGCTGCCTGGGCCCATCATGCATACCAGGGACCACAGTCACACCCCGCAGAAAAGACTGAGAGCCAGTGGAGCTGTAGAGCCTGGTGATGTCACTCAGACTCGAGGGACCTAAGTGGGTCCCAAACAACATTGGGAGCAAACTGGACCTTGCACAAGGTTCAAGGAGAGACACAGGCCTGGGTGTTTGCAGAGAAGACAAGCGTGTCACACCCACAAATCAGGGCTCATCCCTGATTGGCACTGGCAGTTGGAGGCCTAAGCGATCTGGAAATGGGCCGGCTGGTGGCAGAGAAACACTGTCTCTTGCTGCAGCAGGGAAAGCACACAGGCTGACTGGCCCCATTTTGCAGGAGGAATGAGAAGCTGGCAATATGTTGATGCTTTCGCCGGGACTAAAGTCTGGGGCAGCAGCTTCTGACAAGGTCTCTGACAACTTTGATTCTGCAGCCCTTTTCTCTTGTGCCCCCAACCAGGAGCACCCAGTACCTGTGCCCGTCTGCAGGCTCCTGCTCCATTGGGTGACCTGGACAATTAACTTTGGTCCAGTTCACAGTGGAAGGTGGCAACTCACTGCAAAGAGTAATACACGATGGGAAAACAGGCGAAGAGAGTCTCCTCACCCTGCGGAGAGCCAGTGTGAAGGTGGCTCAGAGAAGAGACTCTGACCCGGGCAGCCCACGCGTCTCTGCACCCACCCACCATTCAACAAACATCTGCTGAAGGCCTGAGGCTGTCAGACCCAGTTCCACACCCTAGCAATGTCGCAGCAGGCAAAATAATGCTCCTGTCTGTAAAGAATTTATATTCTAAGAGAGAAGGGCAGAGAGTCAGCCAACATCACAGAAGTACCTTGCATGTAAGCACCAGGGGGAAGGGAGGAGGGAAGCAAAGTCAAGGGGTCGAGAACACGCAGAGTGAGGGCGAGATGAGGGGTTAAATACTGCAGCCCAACGAGCCGGTGAGACGCTGACGCTGAGGACAGACTTACAAAAGTAAGAGGGTAGCCATGCTGACGGAGAGCGGGAACAGCGGGCAGGGACTTTCTTGGGGATTTAGGGAAGAGTTGGGTGAAGGGTAGGGCTGTGGTGGGGGCCGGGGAATAGGGCAGGAGGGCAGAAATAGCGGACATCCAGAGCGGATAGGGCTTCGCTGGCTGGAGGCAGACACCGCCTGAGCCTCACGTTTAGGGGAGCGCCTGCCCACAGCGTCAGTGTGGGGGCAAAGGGGGAAGGAGGCGAGCTCTGGCGGTTATCTAGCAAGGGATGGGGTGGCGTGGAGCAGGGAAGAAGGGGCAGATTCTGGACGTACGTTGAAATGAGGCCACACGATTTGTTGATGGAGTTATTGTGGGATGTGAGAAAAACACAGAAGTCATAGATGGCTTCCAAGTACTGGAAGGATTAGATGGTCATTTGATGAGATGTGGAGGCAAAATTCCACACATCCCTGAAAGGCTTGGCAGAGAACTGCCCAGGGCTCAGGGCCCGACGGAGCACGGAGGGGGACATGGGTGCCAGAGAGCTCAGGCTTGCTAGTCATGGCCACAGTCGCGCATGGTCTCCTGGACTCAAGGAGGATGAAGAGAGCAGGGCGTCTCTGGGTGACAGAACACAGAGAACCTGTGACTTAGAACCTGCTGCATTCCTCAGCACTGCAAACTGCAGGACATCACCTCCGCCTCCGACAGAGGAGAGAGTGGCTTTGCGGGTAGGGTGCTTGAGGTGACAAATCCGATTGGCAGCTAAGGAGCCCCTGCCCCACCCCTTCTGCGCCAACAGAAGCCAGTTCTACCTGGAAATGAATGAACCGGCAAGGCGTGCACACAAGATGGCGTGTGGAGAAGCAGCCCCTCGCAGTGGACGATGAAACGCGGGGGGTGAACAAATATAAGTGAAAGATACAGAACTTACTTCCCCAGGACATTACCGAGGACCAGAAAAATTCAGGTCAGCTGGAGGGATGACCACACACAAGACAAACCAAGACCCTCAAGGTGCCAGTGACTCGAAGGAGAGTTACTTGTGAAAGTCACGAAGAGAGCTGAAGAAACGAGATGGTGCTTCTGAAGGAAGGCATGAGGAAAGGAAGGAAACTCCTACAGAGACGAATGTCGTGAAATCATTCAGAATGAGAATGAGTGAGTGTGAATTGACGTTCTGTTGGGGACACGGACAGTGCTCAGGAAAATCACTCAAATCAAAATGGAAAATCATAAAGTTGGATGAGTCCTGGAGGAGCAGCAGTTAGGTCTGCCGCCTCCAGACGAGAGTGCATACTACGTCCATCCCAAGGACAGGGGTTCCCATGGGGCCGGGGGATCAACCAAGATCAACACCTAAAATGCGCAAAAATGCTTCTTCCTCTTTCTTCATTCCTGCCTGCACCTTTCCTTAAAAAAAGAATCAGTTTGTAGAAATGAATGGAGATGTTCTTCACACTCTGCCCGGTGGTGATGGACACACAGCAGGACTGAGGGGTCTGTGAGGAGGGCCCAGAGGGCCTCGCTGGTGCTGCTGCCTGGGCCATGCTGACGGGGCACAAGGTTGCCACCTTCGCTGACCTGTCCCCTTTAGAGCGCTACTTGGTCCGCTCATGGGTGCTGCACACGCAGCCCTGCACCCTCTGGCTGGAGTATTTCATCGCCTGGGGGCTTCGGGGGAGACTGACCGGTAAAATGGAGTCTCAGTTGCTAGGGAAACAGGGTATAAGCATGTCGCAGCTTTTTCTGCTGCTCTGGAGTGTTTCTGCTGTGGTTTGGCTATGAAACCAATCAAGTTCTTAGGGGACATTTCAAAAGGAAAGGGTGATTATTTTCGTGTTGGTCTCTTGTAAGTTTCCCATCAAATTGCAGTCAGCATGGAGGGGACACGGGCTAAATATGTACAAGGCCGTCACAGAGTGCACTCGGCCCGCAGGGGAGCACGTTCCAGCCGCGTCGAGAAGAAACGGGTGTCTGTGGCCTCATCCTGGGAGGTCCGAGGAAACTGAGTCACGGGGGACGGAGGTCTTAGACAGGGGCTCATATATTTACTGAACACCATTATTTTCTTTGGACAATCTGTGGTGATCTGTTAGGATAAAAAGTAATCCTGAGGTCTTAAAGATTTCAAGAGAATCCAAATTGTGTGTCTGATAGGTGCTAAGAGAATAGACCTAAATGTTCTCATCCCCAAAACAAAATTTGCAGCTGTGTGTAGTGATGGATGCTAAGTAGACTTATTGTGATCATTTTTGCAAGATACAAATAGTGAATCTTCACGGAATACACCTGAAACTAATATGTTGTGTGTCAATTATCCCTCAAACTATAAAAGAAAGGTAAAAGAAAAGAAGGGTTAGAAGTCAGTCTCAATGTTTCCAGTTAGCAGTATTCTCTCTACTGAAACTAGTTGCTGTTATGAATTATAATAAAAAGTAATTAGATCAAGACATTCTAGTATTATGGATCATGGTTTATAGTATGAAATACATGGTCGGTTTTTTAAAAGTGTACATCCATTGTCTATATATACATATGTGTGTAAGCTATACGCATGCTGTTAAACTCTGCAGTGTATGTACTCTCTGTATTACATGTGTGTTATATATGTTCCGTATCCTACATCTGCTCTGTATACTCTATATACTATGTACCATATATGCTACATACAATACATATAGTAAATAAAATATTTTAATTAAATTGCTAATTGAATCTTTAAAACTATCTATAAAACGTATGTATCAAAGACGTATAATAAAAATCATTGTTTTTTGTAAGGAAACATGACTAGAGAGAGGGCGCGAGATCTGGAGGACAGACCAAGGTCATCCGATCCATATGTCGGCTGCTGAGGGAGGAACGCATGACCAGGACACCGCGGAGCGTCCCCTTGGCCCACGGCATCAGGCTGCACCAGTAGGGCTGCTGCAGGTGGCCCCGGGTGTGAGTGAGGAAGCGAGCAGGAGTGGCTCCTGCCCTCTGGCACACTCGTGCTGGGAGGAGGACCAGCACACAGCTGATGAAACGCCACCAAAGATGGCACTCCTGGAGCCTAAATTACGTTACGGCGCAATGCTCCAACACAAATAATTTAAAAATAAATCAAAAAGAAAAACCTGCAGCGGGTTAAATTCTAGAAAAGGGGCTAACACAGGACAGGCTGGGGACACAGTGACACGTGTCAGACACTGGACTTGGCTTCCTAGTAACCCCGCCAGGCTGCTGCTCTACAGAACTGCATAGCTAGAAGAGAGCGTGGCCAGCCCAAGGTAGTAGGACCAGCAAATGGCAGAACCAGAACTGAAGCAGTGGGTCTGCCTCCAAGCTCATCCCTCGCTCCTCGCACCTGCTGCCCCGGCCTCACAGCAGCTGGAAGCCCCGTCACTTCTGGACGGGCAGGGCCTGTGACGATAAATCTTGCGCACTTGTTGGAAGGGTCCTCACAGGGTCCAGGGCTCCCCGGGCTGGACACCAGGCATCACTGGCACCCGCGGGAGGAGCGCAGGGGTGCGCAGGCTTTCTCCCTGGTTTCCACCCGCAGGCAGGTGGGGCTTTAGCAGAACAGCAAATGCTCCACCAGGCTCCGAGGTAAGGGTGACCTGGAAGGTGATCAACGGAGCGTCCTTCAACCCTGGGCCGGGCTCCGGGGCTCGCTGACGTCAGCACCCAGGACCGCAGGATGGAGGAGAGGCCTGCTGAGTGGGGACAAGCTCCAGAGAAAAGGCAGGTGAGGCTGCCAGGGAAAGCGCTGGGGAGACCGCCCCGTGCAGAGGGGAACCTCCAGGTGTCAGGTGTCGCCTCCAGGTGCAGTGGGTCTGAGCATCAGCCCTCCGCTGGGACAGCTGCTGCAGCCACACGCGCAGGACCTGCGGTGGGAGAACGGCCATGCTGGAGCCGTGCGTGGATGTGCAGGGAAGCAGCTTGGAGTTCCTCTAGCCTGGCCCTGGGTCCCGGGAAACATACCTCAGTTCTCCTCTAAGACCTATGTCATTTCTTTATTTTTGAGCCTGTGAAAAGAGGGACCAGAGGCATTTGTTTGTTGGCCATATCCTGGTGTGGCTGCTTCTATGCCCTGTGCCTGCTGTCACATGTCTTGCTGGTTCCCAAGTCACCGCACTAGTCCCTGCATCCCAGCCCTGCTCGAGTCGAGGAGAAGGGACTTTGGGAGCAAGGTGTGGTGGCTGCTCCAGAAAAGCAGTGGAAGCAGAGCGAATGAAGGAGGCGGGCCAGGGAGCACAGCCCACGGGTGATCAGGAAGAGAGAGGGCTGGGAGCAGGGAGAGGTCAGCACCGCGGGCCAGGCAGTCTGTGCTGAAGAGGCGCCATCCTGGAGAACATTTCCACAGCAAGTGGTCAGGAGCCAGCCGGCCAGGTTGCGGGGCGGGTGGTGAGCAGAGCAGGCTCGGGAGCAGCGTCCTGCAGTCCCGCGTCTCTGCGCTTCTCAGATTCCCCACCGCACTGCCTGCCCCGCTCCACTCAGAGGTCCCTTTCTCAGAGAACCGCCCTGGTCCCCAAAGTCCAAGATGGAGTCTGTCGACCCTGCTCAGAGCCAGACCCGATGACACCCGCGGCTTCAGGTTCTTCCCAGCTCCTCTCCTGCCTGGAAGGCTCCTGCCGAAGCCTTGTCACCTCTTTCTTTCCACCTCCTGCTCCGGAGGCTCCTGCGCAGGACCCGTGTGCTGACCACTTGCTCCCCCAGGCCCTGTGCAGACCCGCACATAGTAGGGCTGCGTAAACTTGTTGGAATGAATGACTCTGACACAGAAAGCTGGCATTTCTGTGGACCAAATGCTCATGTCCCCCCGGAGTCACACCTCAAAATCCCAATGCTCAGGTTGACGGTGTCGGGGTGGGACCCTTGGGAGGCGACAAGGCCGTGAAGGTGGGGTCCTCAGAGTCAGATTAGCACCTTCTACGGGGAGTCCAAAAAGTTCCCTCCTCTCCGCCACTCCGCTGGGGACACAGCAAGCAGACGGCCGTTTGCGAGCCAGGAAGCAGCCGTCCAGACTCTGAATCTGCCGGAACCTTGATCTCGAACCCTTCAGGCTCCGGGACCGTGAGCAATACTGTGTCTGCGCCCATCTGTGGTCATCTGTTGGAGTGGCCTGAACTGATGATGACAATGGGGACACCTTGGGCCCCGGAGTCCTGAAGAGTTTGCTGCCCCCAGGCGCTGCGTCCCGCCCCCACCCCATTCTCCTTTCCAGGAGCCCAGAGCCCACAGGCCTCGTCCACACATTTCATGGCTGCTCCCCTGACTCCTAAAAAAACAGATTTTGAAAGCCTGGAGAAGGAGCGTTAAGTCCAGTCAAGTGGATAGATTACATCTTCTAAATGGGCCAGACATGGGTTTACACAACGTCCTATGACAAGCACATCTCAGGGGACCATCTGGCAGGAAGCAGCCCTTTCTCCAAAGGGAGCTGGGCCTGGGAGATTCATGAAGCTTTTGCAGGATTCTAATGATTCCCCTGGTGCTGAAAGGAGCGGATCATTGCTCAGCGCCCCTGGGCACCCAGCGTGATCTATTCTTGGGTCTCCAGGTAAGCATCCTGCTCCCGGGGTGACCTGGCGTGTCCAGTGTAGCGTGTCCAGGTCCCAGTGAAAACTGCTGGATCCCTAGCTGTCACTGTCCCATCCCCTGGGTGCCCCCGCAGCAGGGCGTGGAGTGGGCCTGAGAGGGTGAGCTGCAGAACAGGCAGACCTGAGGGGCTCACCAGGAGGTGACTGAGGACAAGCCACATCTTGCCATCCTCCGCCCCTACACAATAGGGCAGGGACAACAGGCGACTGAAAGCACGGAGGTGGGGGCAGAACTCAGGATCAGTTAGTGCTTGCAAGGCCCCTCGTAGAACTGCAGGCAGGGACAGCTGCGGGAGAACGCTGGGGTTTCCTGACGTCCCCGCTAACGACGGTCATGAAAGGCTCCGGCTCCCTCGTGCCCCTGTCTTCCCTTCCCATGTTCTGCAGATGGCCTTGTGGAGACCCCTCCCAGCTGGTCTGCAATCCGGGGTGCTGCCCCCCATCCTCCAATCCCCTTGTTTGGGACTAAGGTGTGTACACTGGGGTCCCATCTCCACCGCCTCCGCATTGGACCAAACCCCATCAAACTCTATGGGACCTGCAACAGCCCCCAGTGTGTCCCTGTCCATTCTTGCCTCACTCTCCATCCTCCTCCACAGCAGGCAGGGAGACCCAAGCACAGTGTGGCTCAGACACTGAGTCCTGGCCATCTTGAAGCTTCTAGTGTCTTAAAATAAACCCCACTCCTCAGCCATCATGGAGTCACAGTGACAGTGCTGGCAGGAGCCAATGGCCCATATGAAGGAGCGACTGATGAGACTTTAAAGGAGGGGTCATCACCAAGGTGCCAAGGATGACAGAGACCTACGACGGCATGTGGGGACAGCACACAGGGGAGCTGCTTCATCCCTGCCCTGATGGGGCTGAAAAAGGGGGCAGCCGCCAGGCCCCAGAGCAGCCGTAGCTGCAGGAGGGGGTCTGCTGACGGAGCTGGACCTCGGGGGTGGCGGGAGCTGGTGGGGGCGGTGTGCAACCACTTCCACTCTCATTAGGAGAGCCTGGGAGTGAACTCCTCTGTGAGCTACTGAGACCCAGCAGAGCTGGGGCCCGGTGCTACCCCGCGCTGTGTTCCCTGGGGCCTGAGCTGCTGCTTCTCCTGAGCCCAGACTCTCCAGAACACTCTTCCCAGCATGTTGATCCCTTCCTTCATCCCCGTTTTTCCTGTTCCACACTGCTGCTCCTCCGCGCCTCCCCTCCCTTCCCCTCCTCTATAAATGCCCCGTCATCGCAAACATCACCTCCTCAGGGACGCTCCCCAGATTTCACCCAGAGCATCCTTCTCAGGTACTCTGCTCTCCAAGGCTGTGCCTCCTGCTGGGCTTTTTCATCATACTGTGATGACCTGCAAAACTCCCCTGCTGGCACCTGCGTGTCTTGCTCTCTGGTGCAGTCCCAGCATCTGACTCATTTTGATATTTAACAATGAGCTCCCCCAGAAATCCCCATGTCCGCGCTCCCCGACTCAAGCCAGGTGGATATGTTCAGCTGCCCCTGTGGATCAGGTCCATCCACGATGGGGGGTCTAAAAATCTCTAATCAAGACAAGTATCTGGAGACCTTCGGTTCAAGGTCAAGGTGCCTCCTGACAGCCAATGACCCAGCCTGAGCCTGGGCCTGGCCTCCAGCCCTGGCTGCCTGGATCAGTCCCTCCCTTCCTCCAGGAGATGCTGGAGGACATGAAATTGTCATCAATGTCCTGTTGTCACTTCCACCCAGGAGCTCAGACTCATGCCAGCTGACTTGGCTCTCAGTCTCGTAGGGGGTTGGGCGACCAACCATCCCCACGTGCCCTGGACTGTCCTGATTTTAGCACTCAGGGTGCCACGTCCTGGGAAATCCTGCATTAGTTCCAGATAAACTGGGGCCTTGCTCACCTGCCCCATCCCCCAGGCAGCCCTGTGGTCTAATGAAACTGGTCCTGGGTGCTCAAGCTGCCCAGGCCCATCCAACAGGCCTCACAGGCAGTCTCTCTTCATTTGGCGGAAACCCCTGGGTTTGCAAATAAACATGCGTGACACGCACAGGGCTCCTGGGAGAGCAGATTCCGCGTGTACACGAGGCAGGAGCCACATTGTCATGTTGATTCTCTAAACACCTGGAGGCCTCTGGGTAATGGCTGTGTTTAGATGGAGCAACAGAGAAATTAGAGACAATGCCGGTGTTGCTGCGACAGACTGTCGGGTTCTGTGAGAAATCAGTCAAGCTTCAGCCAACCCAGAACAGGGGTTCCCTGACCTGCTCTAGTTGGGCGCAGAGACCCTGTGCCTCTGCCCCCAGCCAGCCTCAGAGAGGGCGTGCCAGGGGTGGCAGGTCTGAGGGGACCGCCTTTGGGGCCTGGAAGAGGGAGGGGTGTTTGGGAGGCGGTGTCCCTGGGAGAGGTGAGCCAGTGATGTTGGAACCAGGGGCTGTGATCACTTCAGTTATCAAGACTTTTCTCTCACGTGGTTGTTCTTAATGGGACCCACATTCAGACCTGTTGTGACAGCAGAAAGGAAGTCTCGCCCCTTGATGGCTCAGGGCACTTTGGGAGCCCAGCGCGGCAGGGCCCCTCTGGTCTGGACTGCAGAGGCCCGGGAGGCCGGGGCAGGGCCTGGCCCACTCCCGGAGCAGACAGGATGGGTGGGGAGTGCTGGGTCTTCCTAGAGGCAAGTCTGGGGACTGCCCGCGTGCATAGACCTTTGCAGGGCCCCCGGAGCAGCGGCTGCAGTAAGGACACCAGCCATACTAGCAGGCACCACCAGCCTCCTTCAAAGCCGACTGTGACAAGAGAGAGACAGAGAACAGAGAGCGGAGCAGCACTGCCATTGGCCCCCGGGGGGAGGGGACAGCACACGCTCTCCCACCGCCCAGTGACTGAAGCCAGCCGCATCCCTGCTGGCTGGTGTCCCGCCCAGAACACCCGGGTCAGAAAGGGCTGGGCAGGGAGCAGGGGCTGGCAGGGACCGCCCAGCTGGTGTGAGGCCTGGCCTGTCATTTACTCACCAGCTCTGTGAACTTGGGGTCTTGTCCTCTGGTCCCTCATGTGAGCAATGGGAACTGTACTGGTCCCTTCTGTTGTGGAGGACTCACGCACGCACTGAAGCTGGAGCGCAGCTGGGAGAGGGGCAGAGATGAGCTCCTCTGCTGGTGCGAAGCCTGCATTGGAGGCAGCCAGTTCTGCCACCTGAGTGCACGGTGCCCCCTGCAGCTCACAGCAGCACGCCCCCTCTGCCCAGACCTGCTTCCCACCCAGCTGCGGCCTAAGCCAGGGGGTCCTGGGTCTCAGGGTGAGGTCAGGTCTCTATGTGACCAAGTCTCCCTGAGGGTGGCTCTCTCTATCCAGAGACCAGACGCTAAAACGAGAAGCTGCTCTGCCTTCTCCCTCCACACACCCAGTAGAAAGCTGTGATGGGCGACGGGGCACCTTCCCATCAAGAGGGAGAAGAGAAGAGGCAGCAGGTTCTGTCCGAACAAGTCTGGCATCTCGGCCGCCAACACGGGGATGCCTTGTCTTCTCATGCTTCGCATCCTGCGCTCCTTGGATGCAGCTCTTCTGCAAGACCCGCCGCCAGCAGAACAATGAAGACCTGCTGAAGGCTGGGCTGAGGGTCAGCACTTCTTAGCACTAAAGTATTTTAAGTGAAGGTGTGGACATTGCTGTGTAGACACAATGTCACTGCACATGTAAGAGACTACGGTATTTCAAACCATGCTTATATGCACTGGACCAAGCACCCCCACCCCACCCCGCCCTGCGGCTTCTTTATGGCATCATTTGCTTTAGTGCTTTGGACCAGACTCACACTGTCTCCAAGGTGCACTTGCATTGTCAGTTCCGCCACTGCACAGTAGGGCTGTCGTCCACCAGGGTCCAGGACGGTCCTGGGGGTGACTTCCCAGGACATTGGTGGCCAAGGTCTTGACTCATCATCCAGCTCCTGGCTCCGCCCTCCAGACAGTCCCTTGCAAGAAGTAACCTGTTTGCAGCCGGTGTCTTTCTCAGCTGCGCTCCCTCTATGAGTTTCAGAGGCCCAGCCTTTCTGGTGTAGTTGGGGTCCTTTGGCTGGTATGTCATCCTTTGTGCCTTCATGGTTTCCTATGCCCCCATCATACTCCAGCACATCCATCATGAGGCCCAAGCGATATTATTTCAAGTCATACTTCTCTGTCCTTAGGCTGCATCCAGCTGCTCCGAGATCAAATCCTTAAGGGTCTCAGAAATCATTTCTCAAGCTCAGAGGATCTCTAAGTTATGCTTTAAATCTTTGTTCTTCAAAGATCTCACAGCCTCGGCCTAGGTTTGTCTTTGGCAACAGGCCTTGATTCCCTGAACATTTTTTTCAGAGAGTAAAAAATGTACGGTGGGAGACTGAAAAGAAGAAACATTTTTTTATTTTCTGACCTGACAAGACCCAGAGATGCTCTCTCTCCTTGAACTTGAACTTGAACATTCAACAGTCTTTCTCGGGCTCCTCCGTCTTCTGTGCTTTATCACAGAGAAGACGCCCAGAGGCCCTGCACTCCTCCTGGAGATCATTTTGCCAAGGTCTGAAGGTTCATGAACATCTACCATCTCCCACGTCACTGACGGGTGTTCTGCAGCTCCGCGTCCTGACTGTCATTTGTCACACCCGCTGCGAGCATCGCCTCTGTCTTTCCTCTAATCATTTGCTGGCCATTTATTTTCTAGACCGTCTTCACAGGTTTCTTGCCTCCTTTCCATATCCCCCTGGTGTCAGTTTTGCCGCGTTCTACAGAGCAAAGCAGGAGACAAGATGCGCCCTGGTGGCCCGGAGGACAAGGCCAGCAAATGTAGTCATGTCCCTCCCAAGAAGTGGGGTTCAACCCCTGGGGGGCCTGGGGGAAACAACCAGGATGAACAGCCTCTTCTCTCCTCCTGCCTGCCCGCCTACCCGCCTTCACTCCTGCCAGTGCCTTTCCTTCAGGAAGAAAACGGGAAAGACAAGTCCAGTGTAAACTCTAGATCATGAAGGGGCTCTGTCTCTAGCTGGGGGAACATGCCAACAACAGTGACCAGCTTTGCTCCTTTCACACCCAAAGGGTCTAGAAGCAGCATTGTTTAGTGCCCCCTTTTGTGCTGCCCTGAGCACTGACCATCACCGTTATCACGTGGGGCTCTGTCTCAGCCCCCGAAGCCACCAACAGTCCTGCGATGGTGGCCCTGCACCTGGCTGAAGAATGCTGAGCCTGCAGACCCCTGGTCCCCAGGCCCAGACCTGTGTGCCCATGTATTGTTCCCTTCGGGGACACAGAGATTCTGTCTCTCAGGGAATCACCTTGGAGCTGACACTCACTGAGGTCTCACTGGGAGCTGCACACTCTGTCCCAGGAGGAGAAACAAAGTCCCGGCTCTTCCTGCCAAGGACTGAGGCCAAAATCAGTGATTTCAGTTCATTTGTAGACTCAGGGACATGAAACTATTTTTCCTTCCGAATCCACTTTTCCCTTTGATTTAATTTTTCCCAGCTCAGTGGGCCCCAGGGCTGCCCCTTAGCCACCTGCGCCTCAGGGGCGCACCGAAGCCCATGTTATTTTTGTTCATTTTCAACATCACTTCTATGGTCTTATCATACCCACCCCAACGATCCATCAGTCCCGAATCTCATCCAATAGCCACACACTCTCCCAGGTTTCCGATGGCCTCATGGATGTGTGGCTTTTGTCTTTGTTTTGCAGTGTGAGTGTTTGGCTCAAACAGAGTTGGCGCCATTTTGATGGTGATTGAGTGATGAGCCCTTTATATCTTTTTTAATCAGCAGTTTCACCTCCATGGCCTCTTCATTTATTCATACAACTCAGATGTCAAAGAAACTGCTGCATGCCCTGTGGCCCTCAGGTCACCGTGAGGCCGCACCTGCCGGCTCACACCTGTCACCGGACAAGCCCAGGGAGCAGGCCTGGGTGACATCCTGTGCACCGGTGCCCAGCTGTACCTAAAGAATCTCACAGTAATGCAGTCGGTGGTGCTACCAAATTCATGTGACATCACACTTAGAGAAAAATAAGTGTCTTTAGGAATTTCGGGGATTTGGGAATTTCAGGTAAGGGATAATGTGATGGGTTAGGGTTGGTGCCCCTCCTCCCCCGGGTCACGTTGTCACCCTGCTTGTCCGTGAGCTGGTGCAGGAGGTGAGCCTTTGGGGGGGATCTGGTTTAAATGAGGTCGTGAGGGTGGAGCCCCAGGATGGGACCAGTGTCCTCAGAGGAGGAGGAAGAGGGCCCAGCCCTCCCGGGTCTTTCCGAGGCGGTGCACACAGCCGCCGGCAGGCGGGGCCTTCACCCAGGACCGTGCAGCCAGCACCTTGACCTTGGACTTTCCAGCCTCCGGGACTGCAAGAGGAAATGTCTGTAGTCTAACCATCAACCCCTCACCCCCAGTCTATGGTGCTTTATTGTAACAGGCTGGGAACCTGAATTCTTGTCCCACATACATCTGGGGAGAAGAGTCACCACTGGGACAAGACAGTTTGATGTCGTCCAGCCAGCCAGGCGGGGAGCCTGGTTCACTTCTAAGCAGGCTGGTGCACACACAGGTCCCAAACCCTCGTGCCAAACTGCCTCCTGCCACCCGTGGGTCCAGGTGCAGACAGCCGGGGTTCAACGTTGGCTCTGACCTGGCCAGCTGAGTGTAATGGCCGGGGCCTTTCTCCCACTGACCCCCACTTTCCCGCCTACAGGCTAGTGCACTGTAGGAAGCCTTCTCAACCAGAGAACTCCTGGAGCGGGTTCTCCAGCCTAGAGACTCAGAGCAGGGACCCCTGGAGCCAGGGCTAAGGGTGGGCTGCCTTAAATATGTGTCCCCTCTCACCTCTCTCACCCCAGGGCTGCACCCCTGCCTGCTCAGCTCAGCTGGGCCCTCTCAGCTTCCTGTCTGTTCAGCTCCGCTTGGCCTGGAGCGAGGCTGATGGAACTTTATCGAAACATCGTAATATGAGATTTTCCTACTTGCCAACCCTTCATCTTCTCACTGTGAAAAACCCTGAGCATTTTATAGCAAGGGAAAGGGGAAGAAAAAAGTACCCCTGGCATTTATTGAGATAAATGGTGAGCGACTGCACGGCTGAATGGTTAAAAATGCCTCTTCCCCAGCCTCCCACATCATGCGTGCAGCGATAAGTCAAGTTTCCTTTATCTTCCTGAAGTGTCTCTGCACAGAGAGGGGCTCATCCCACCTCCTCCCGCTCCCTGGTATTCAGGCTGCAGGGAACTCTCCAGCCTCAGCGCATCTGTGCAAAGCCCTCTCACCCCTTTCCCATCCACGGAGTGCAACGCACTGGCAAGCTTGGGATTGATTTTTTTGTTCTTGCCTCTTGTGGAAAGAGCGGAGGGAGGGACAGTTGCTGAAAGCTTACTGCTATAGTGAGACGTTTGCCTGTTCTCTCCATTAGCTACGATGGGTAACACTTCCCCACGATGCAGAGACCGCCAGCTAGGAGCACTGATTTTTTTGCTCAGTCTGGGGGCCAGTCAGGGTGACCCAGGACCACCTAGTTCAAGTGTCTGAAGTCAGCGGATGTCATAGTGGGAGGCTTTACTGGTTTGGTGGGGCCTCTGCCGAGCCTGGGGCCTCTGCTGTGTGGCTCTGGTCCACCTGCCTTATTCACGTGGCGCTCATGGGTCCCAGGGGAGAGAAAGGAGGGTGCAGCCTCTTTGAGTCCCGGCTCAATGGGAGGGGATGCAAAGTCATGGTTCGAAGGTCCTTAACCTGGGGCAGGGCTTGGGGTAGCGGGGATGTCTTTGCCCTCTGCCTGCCTCATCTGCATTAGAGCATCGATGCCGAAAGCTGCCTTGTGAGGTTGGGGTTAGTAACCCCATGTTTCAGATGCAGAAACTAAGGACAAGAGAATCTTATTTACTCATGCCTTTGCTCCTTTTCTCTCAGTTGAACCTCCCTGTGCACTGGGACTGACTGACCCTGGCCATGGGGCTGTGACCCAGAGAGTCAACCTTGCACTGGGGAAGCCAAAGGTAAGAGGTCAACACGTAAGTGGAAGCCAATGACAGGGGATGATTCTTGCTAAAGGGGCCCAGGCATCAGGGGAGTCAAACATAATCAGGGTGAGGGAGAACTTTCCAGAAGAAATTCTAAGCTGAGATCAGAAGAAACGGAAATTTTCAGGGGAAAGGGGAGGTAGAAACCTGCCCCAGGGGAGTGGACAGCGGAGAAGTCAGACTAGGTCAGCGGACAAAGACGGATGGTACGGCTTCCCAAGGGCACAGAGGGCAGAGCTGGGACCCTAACCCAGCTGAGCTGTGGCGTGTAGTCAGTTGTGGATGGGTCCATCTTGCAGCAAACTCTGAGAAGGGGTGCCAGAAGCCCAGAGCACCTGTGGGTGGACAAGGAGCCTCCCTGCCCAGGAGCTTGGAGGCCATGAGACAAGGTGGCAGCACCCAGGTGAAAGGACTGGGTCCTTCATCTCTGCTGGGCTGTGTCACCCGGGGCCCAGCCAGGACACTGGACTGGACATGACTCTTCGCACACGCAGCTGCTGCAACTTGGGGGCTATCGGTTACTCCCTTTGTCCTGACGGTTACGACCCGGCCCCTCTGCTCATCCCATCCTTCATCAGCAAGTGTTTCTCTGCCTCTTCAGGCTCCAGGCTCTGAGCACTCTGATGTAGCTTGTGAGGAAGCCATCAAAAAGAGGTGAAAAAATTGTCACCTAGATTGAAACTGGTTGTGAAGGAAAGAAGCGGGGTGGCATTGTCCTGTGTCACAGGGAGGAGACTGCAACCAGGGAGGTGGAGGGAAGGAGTCAAGTCACACAGCCAGGAAGGGACCATTTGTTCCCACAGAGCAGGGACAGGTCTGGGCTGGGGAAGAAGAAGGGCTTGGTGGCCTGGCTCTGGGAACACCAAGGTCTGGTGGAATGAACTGGAGGACCCTCCGGCCCCCAGAGAGAGGACCCTGAGGGCTGCAGAAGGCACCTTTGGGATCAGACGAGCAGCCCAGTGCTATGGGAATATCTGGAGTCCGGATTTTCCGTGTGACCTCTCTGCCCCTGCCTCAGTTTCCCAACTCCCTGGGAAGCAGCAGCAACCTCAGGGCAGGAGTGAGGGGTGGGGGAGAGGAGGTGGGTCAGCGCCTCGAAACCCCAGAGCCTGAACCATCTCTGCTGCTGTCGTTCATTCCTCGGAGGTTTCCTGAGCTTGCTTGGCACAGTCCCTGTGTCCCGGGCCCTATGTCCTCACCCTGAACACGCGAGGCTTGTCCACTAGAAGGAAAGCCATGGAAGCAGAGGCCCGCCTGTCCCCACCACTCTGTCACTGGGTGCTGGAGTGGGCCAGGCACCCAATGCATATCTGTTGAATGAACGAAAGGTTCCCGTTCTAGAGAGGAGGAAGCCGACAGGTGGCAGCCAGGGCAGCCAAACAGATTCTGGAGCAGAGGCCTCCAGTCCATCAGGGCACCTGGTGTGTATTTCTCAGGTGCTTTGGAGAGGTCCTCAGATGGGGTGTGGGTGGGACGTGCTGGGGAAATTGCTCATCCTGGTTCAGCCCTCTCCCTTAGAATGGCATGATGGGGACAAACAGGCATCACATGGGGGTCCCAGGAGATCACGCCTCTGGTCAGGGCTGTGAGGGGGTGCCATGGGGGTCCCTCTGCTTTCAGGGCCTCAGCCCAAGTCCCCACCTGGGCAGTAGTGGGCTAGCTTCTGTCAGCGCCGCTGCCCTCCAAGCTCCCAGGAGCTGGGGCCCCGCTCCTGCCCCAGCATCTCGGCTACTGCAGCTCAGTGCTAAATGACCCTCAGAGGGAATGTTTGCTCCAGAAAGTTCCCTCTGAGATGCAGACTCTGATCAGTTCTCACATTTTCCCAAAGCACAGAGCAATTTGTGCTTGATTAAGCAAAATCTTAGAGGTCGCAGCGTGACCATTTACAATCTTTCATCTTTTCTGCTTCCCTCACTTCTCACAACCTATTAGTCTCTGATTTTCCTCTCTGCCTCCGGTCTTCATTCTGTGCCTAGGAAGAAATCCTTTTGTGTGTGTCCCCTCCTCCCTGTGCTTTTGATCCTGTGGTGTCTCCAGGAAAACAAGGGTAGACAGAGCCCTTGCCCACCCTCCTGGGGATTCCAGTCTGCAGAGAGGATAACAGGAAGGAGGTAAGACGTGACACCTCTCCCACGCTCCTGGGTGGGAGCTGAGGTGGGGTTCTGGGGACCTGGCACAGAGGTCCATGCTGGGGTGCTGGGGAAGCACAAATGAGAGGTGATACATGCAGAGTGTCAAGAGCCTCCTCCAGGGTGGTACTTGTTAAATGAACGCGTGAGGGAATGAAGACTCTACTCAGACTCTCCTTGTTGAAAGTCCGGCCAAAACCCTCCAGATGCCTGCCCTCTTCTGAGAGCCAACACTCAAACCCTTAATGCGGAATTGGGGGCCACACACAGTCTGGCCCATGCCCCTTCTCCAGGCTCCCACCACGGCCTGCTCGCCCACCGTGGTCTCCAGCTCACCGGGAGCCCTGCGCCACAGGCAATGCGCCAGCGCGATTCCTTTGCCAGGGAATTCCTGCTCATCGCTCAGATCCCAGCCCCGGCACCGAATTCTTGGGAGGCTTTCTCCAGTCTTCCTTTGACCTCCGGGCCTTACTCTCACATGACTTCGTGGCCTGTTCAAGAACACGCATTGCTCTACATTTAATCGTGAGATTCTAGAGTCATCTTCTCGAGACCGAGAGCTCCCGGGGCAGTTTGGCTTACTGTCAGCATGCCTGGCGGGTGCTCAGCAGCCGTGCTGAATAGATAAAGGACATGTCCCCTCCAGTTCCCTCCACCAGTGCACATAGCTTCCCTGAGACAGGCATGAGGGTCTCAGTCACCCCACAGCTGGGTGAGCCCTCAGGGTCTTCCATAACTGGCACCAATAAAGATCTGTGGAAGGGAGGGAGGGTGGGCAAAGGGGAGGGGGCTTCTGGTTCAGAAGAATCACTGACTCAGCTCCGGGGCCTTTCCAGAAGGCTGGTGGGTGCAGAGGGTGGGTGCAGCAATGCTGCGCAGCATTCGCCTCCTGAAATATCTCAGCCCCACCCACCTGTGCGGAGATACCTCCCAGCGGCGGAGCTGGTGTGTATGTTCCTGCCCGCATTAGTGGTGTTTCCCTTCTGCAGGCTCGTTATGGGGAGAGGGGCTGCCGACGGGTTCAGAGGCAGAACTGGGAGGGAAATGGACTCGTTTTCCCAAGGTTGTGGACATGATGGTGGCTCTTACCCTCCCAGGGTGCTGCTCGTCCGGGAATTTACATGGAGTCTTGAGGTTGTTGGCAGCGCTGTTCTCAGCTGATGAGACTCTTTGCAGGAATTGTGTCTGGCGGGGCTGATTGGCTGATGAGATATGGTCTAACAGCCTCATCAGAGCGCATTAGAGACCATTGTCCCCGCTAACAGAAAGGCAAGGGCACCTACCCTCACTTCCATTCAGGAGCACCTGGGCCAGAAACCAAGAGAACAGAAGGCTCCAGGCACTCTGCTGGAGAACTTGAGCCTCCTGGTGGAGAGTTCTGGATGCACAGGCCTAAAGATCTGGAGCAGAAAACTGAGCTTCTCCTGTCTCACTGCCTGTCCCTCTCTAGTTTGTCCTTCAAGGTCCAGCCTGGCTTCCTTCAGGAAGTCTTTCTTGCTGCCTCCAGGTCACTCTTCCTTTCCTAACTCCTCTCCCTTTCTCCCCAGGGCAGTGGTATGGAGGAGGGGCATGGGCCTTCCTGGCAGAAGACTGGGCTTTGGACCTTCCCTGTCACCGTGAGTGGTTTGACCACGGGCAGTCACTTGACTCCTCTAGAACCCCATCTCCTCCATTGAAACTGGGGCAGTGATAACATGACGACCTTGCTGTGCTCCCATTTTTTCAGTCAGCCTCGTCACGGAGCAGTGGGGTTCTCTAGGGTGGGGACTATATTTCCTGGCTCAAAGCAACACTTTCTAACTCCAGAAAGCTTTCAATTTTCCCTTCCAGCTGCACTCTTGGTAGCACCCTGGGGTGAGTAGTACGGTTTCATAAGGATCAAAAATAGGCATTCTCACTGGCCCCTGGATGAATCAGTCACACTGCATAAAGACCCACTGTGTGCTGTGCCCTGGGCTTGCTGCTGTACCAAGGAGGCTGGTGATAAATTGTTGTTCTGATGGTGATGACGGTGGTGATGGTGGTGGTGATGGTGATGGTGATGGTGGTGGTGATGGTGATGATGGTGGTGATGGTGGTGATGGTGGTGATGGTGATGGTGATGGTGGTGATGGTGATGGTGGTGATGGTGGTGATGGTGGTGGTGATGGTGGTGGTGATGGTGATGGTGATGATGGTGGTGATGGTGATGGTGATGGTGGTGGTGATGGTGATGGTGGTGGTGATGGTGGTGATGGTGGTGATGGTGGTGGTGATGGTGATGGTGGTGGTGATGGTGATGATGATGATGCTGGTAATGACAGTGATGGTGTTGGTGTGGGACTGGGATTGTGATTGTGTGTGTCACCCCAGCAGAGTCAGGGTGACCTGGGACAGGGAAGTGTATGTGAGGCAACTTCACAAACCTCTTTGCAGGTAGGGGTGGTCCTGCCCTTGTGAATGCATAAGCACTAGATCTCTTGACCAAGCACTGAACTCATTGAGAAAAGGGGTCAGCTGTTTAAAATCCTAAAATACTACCTGCTAGGTGGCCCCAACCCAAAGCTAGCTTACTCTCTGTCCCTTGAAATGTCTGACCAGCAGATGGGAGGCAGCCCCTCCCTAGGACGGCAGAGGGACATGGTGGAAGGAGCACTTCATGGAGAGTCAGGAGATGGGATGCTGCGTCCCTATGTCTCTCAAAATTGCCATTGACCTTAGAAGTAGCTTTTCTTCTCTGGTGTGTAAGAGCGCCCAGCTCAGGGCCTCAGGTGCAAGAGTTCCTGAGACACTTCCCTGGACTCCTCCCACGGGACCAGGCTCTGGGTTAAGTGGTGAGCCCCCTGCCACTGGGGGTGTACAAACGGTCGAGCAGACCCTAGGTGGGGTTGTTGGAGGTCATAGCCCCCACGTGAGTCCCCTGCAGCAGCCTTCCTGGGTGAAGACGAGAGAAATGCAGAGATGTTGCCTTAATGCCAGACATAGTGCATCCCTGAATGAAGCAAGCACAGAACCGCCCTTCAATTCCTTGTCCTGGTAGGTAACGAACAGCTCTAACACACCTTGAGCTGGAGCTGCTTCAGCCATGGCCGCGTTCATTATAACAGAATGGCTCCACTTTACAGATGGGCAAGCCAAGGCCCAGAGGAGTTAGCTGACCTGTCTGAGGTTGCAAGAGTCAGAGGGCAACAGGGCCCTGACTGGGCTGCTGAGCCCGAGGTGGCGCCTCCCTCTAAAATGCTGACTCTCTGGAAGGAGGAAGCAGGTGGGGGTGTCAGGTAAGGAGACAGAAAAGTCAGAGTGAAGGTGAAACCTAGGGGAGACTTACTGACCACATCTTCAAAGAATCCTGGGCAGCCAGGGGCTCCTTGGGTGCTGGAGACAGAGCAATGAGGGACAGGAGTGGGTTCCCCCCTCACAGGCAGAGCCCATACTTGTGGTGGTGGGGGGGTGCACCTTGTTTTGTTGGCAGCTGGAAGGAATGTCAGAGGTAGACTTCAAGAGGGAATGTAATAGGGCAGAACAATGGAAAATGCCAAGTGCTCCTGTCAGGGCCCCAGAATGAGACAAGTGACTCCTCAACCAGTAGGGAAGGACATTAGAAAAAGAGACAATTTATAAACATAGGTGGAAGGGGAGGGGGTGGTCCAGGGTAGAGATGCAGTACCCAATACAACCACAGGGGCGCCATCATCTCCTCCAGGCCTGGAGGGTCCCGAAGGCGCTGGGGTGAGGGTGCAGGGAAGGCTGTCTGGAGGGCCTGTGGTCTGGCTATGAGGGGATTCCCAGGTGGGAGAGGCCCCAGGAGCCTGGGCTCAAGCAGAGAGAACAGGGGTGACCAGCCCTCTCCCGGAGCGCTCACCATCATCATGGGGGACCCACTGGGCGTGAGGATGGGAACTGTTTCCTCGTCACACCTGAGCCTCTGTCTCCAGTGCCTGAGCTGGGGCCTCCTGTTGGAGTCACCTGTTGGCCCCTCTCTCCATAAGACCTCTGCCGCTGCACGGGATTCATGCTCTGAGGGTGTCCTGACCAGCCCCTGAACCCTGTCCCTCCCCCGACCACGAGGAGTGGCAATGCGGGGGCCCTTCCCTTCACTGGGAAGGCTTAGCTACCCACCTGGGTTTGCAGTGTGGACACGTCACAAAACACAAGACCTCTCTCAAATGGAGACAATGTGACATGAATGTCATTTGTGGCTATGCTGAGATCAGGCCAAATCCCTAGCAGATGGGGGCGCAGGTCCTGGCACACCGATCAGATGAAAATGCAAGAGGTGAACTCGTCCCCAAGTACCCAGGAGGGAGGGCCCAAGGCTTTGTGTGGGAGGACACTCCTCTGGCCCGGGACACTTGGCCACTCTGTGTCTCAGTTTCCCGTTGGACAGATATGACTAAGATCACACATGTGGTGCACACATGTGGTGCACAGGAGTCGGAGCGTATAGAGCACACGCGATGCTCGGCCCCTTCCGAGGGAGACCAGGCCCTCCTCCCTCCTCTGGGCTCCCACAGCCCCGTCGCCAGCCCCCGCCTGGCAGTGAGTGTGGGAACAGCACCCTGTGTCCAAATTCAGGTCTGGATGAACCCCTGACCGGAGGAATTAACTCATGTACACACAGAAAAATCTCAGCAGACTGGTCTTCTAATATTTATTCTGGAAAGTGGAACATGCAGATAAGGCACGCACCAATGCTGGGACTGCAGAATAAATTTATACTCTCTGTGCCACAAAGGAAGAGGGGAAAACCTGTGGACAGAAGGTTCTAGTGGGTGCTTCTCCAGCAGAAAAGGCTACCTTGCTGGAATCCTAGTCTCTGGGGACCTGACGACTTTCAAATCCCAGAGTCTTATATTCCCAGGCTTTCACTTAATAGAATCTTAAAATTAGAAAAGCTGGAGTCAGAATCCCAGAAGCTTAAGATTCTCAAGTCTTAAGATTTTTTACTTTAACAGAATCCTAATACAAAATATTGGGTCAGAGTCATAATGTCTGCAGCTCATGTCAGATCACAGAATCAGGATTTCCAGGATGGTAACCAACAGTTTGCTTTATGCCCAAACCACGGCGAGTCCCTCCACCCCCACTACGTTCTAAGGAGTGGCCTCCAGTCACCACAGATGCCATTTTATATTTATTTTCCTGATCATATTATGGAGCTTGCCCCCCCATCCCCAAAGCTGTGAGCCCCAAGGAAGGAGTCCTATGCCTTAGCCTCTCTGTACACTGTGGATGAGTCACTGCCCCTCCAGGACCCTCTATCTCCTCATCTCCAAGATAGAAGAGTCTACATGCCCCTAAGGAGGCCAGGGGTCCAGACCCTAGTGATGCCTCATACTCTTTTGAGGACCCAGGTGTGAAAGGCAGGAGAGAACCTGAGAAGCACAGCAGGAGAGGATTGTCCTTGAGAGGCCGAGTTGATAAGCTGAGAAGGAGCTCCATTTGGAAATAAACACTTCATTACTGAACAAGTTTTCCTAAATTGATTGCAGTGCCTGCTCGCTGCATTTTTAAATTGCAAAACCAATTAGCTTTCTGGCAAGGGGAAGAAAAAGCAGAGCCCATATCGGCTTTGCAAACTCTGCCTTTTATGGTGGACGCAGCAGGAAGCCGAGGCCCAGGGCCTGGAGGGTGGCCAGGCAGGGAGGGGTCAACCAGGGGTGTGGACGCTTCCAGTGGTGGCACAAGTGGTCCAACATCAAGTCAGGACCCCAACATCAAATTATCTGGCTCCACGTATATTTGCTTGAACAAAACTGGCTTCATTAAGGCCTGTCTGCCTGATTCGCGCTGTCTCCGGGGCCTGGAACCTGGCATGTAATGTGGGCAATATGAATGAGGGACTAATAGAGGAATGAAGGAAAGTATTTCCGCTTATTACAGAGAAGAATGATTGCAACCAAGCTGTTCTGGTACAATCTTGGGAGGAGGGGACCTGGATCTGTCATTGGAGTGTTTTGAAAGAAAGAAGCTGGGACCTCTGTTGAAGGGGATTAGATGGGAGAGATGAGGCATTGATTGAATGAATGACCTTTAACCTTCTTGATGGCTGGTCCCTCTCTTCCTCCTTTGCCCAGAAATTCTACCGTCTTTTCTCTTTCTGAGAGAGGCCATGATTTTTACCAATCAAGTCTGAGATCAAGGCCACCTGCCACCAATACCCTGCTTGAAACTCCGGGAGTGAAGAATCTGCCACTCTGTCTCAGTTGTGCTGTCTGTAAAAGGGACTGGATAATTCCTTCCGCCTCTGTGGACTACGGAGAACAGAGGGAAGTAACGCTTTGTAAGGGTCTCTCATGCACACAGTTGCACCATATGCATTACAGTTCTCCCAGCCCCCACTCCTGAATGCACTTGGCAGGGGCTGCGTCTGGGATTCTGTTGGAAAGTCTGAGCTGCTGGACTCCAGGGGCCAAAGCAGCATGGCCCCCTTAAAGCTGACTGCCCAGGTCACTTAGAGGGAGGAGTGGGGGCAGGGGATTGGGAGGTGGGAAGTTGGAAGAGTGCTCCACTTGCTCCTCCTTCCCTGCAGAAGTTTCAGCTGCGACATCTCTCAGCTCAGGGCATGGTGCTCCATCAGCATGAGCAGCCATGAGGGCTGGTGGAGAGCATGGAGCCCAGGGCAGTGGGGGCACAGGGAGCTCATCATGGGTCATCACGGGTCTGTGAGCGAAGGCCTGGGAGAAGGAGTCTCCTGAGGACCTCTGGGAGGGGCTGGGGCCATTAGAGGGCAGCTAGGAGTCTAAAGGCCCTGCATTCCAGGGGTTATGGCTCCTAGAGACCCCGTTTGTAGTTCTCAGAAGGCCTGGGTGGCAGAAGCACTCACACAAATTGCAGGCTGGGGTTCCGGGCAGCCTCTGCTGTCCACCCCTCGCTGAGCAGTTCTGCTTTGGGGAGACACACACATGATTACAGAGGACTCTGACCAGAGCAGATGCAGTCTCCCCCTGCAGGAGTCTTCTCCCCTCTCCAGAAGCAGACGTGGACCCAGGGAGCCGTCAATGACTATGACCAAGCCAGCTCCTCCCCCAGCCCCATCCCAGCAGCTGAGTAGAGGCAAGAGGGTGAGACACAGACCAGCGGTCCAAGCTCCACCCCCACCACTTATTTTGAACACCGAGTTGCTGCCTCAACATTCTTACCTGTATAATGGGGTTGATAAGCTCACCCTCCGAGAGGTGACATGATGTGCATCTACAATACCCTCCTAAAGCTCTTGGGACTCTGTTTACCAGCCAAAGAAAGGTAACCCCTGAGGGGAAGCACCTCAGCCTCAGCCTTGACCCTGTCCCTGCCGACACCAGAATCCTGTTTAGCAAAGACGAAGGACTTGGGTCAGCCAGACCTGGATGCAGATCCCAGCTCAGTGTCGTAGCTTGGTGACATTGGACCTTCCACTCTGCTGCTGTGCGCTGCACTCCCCTCCTCTGTAAGAAGGGCCACGCGGGCACGCGGAGAAAACTCACGTGAATGCGTAACGAGGAGGAGAGGCCACCGTCTCCCCCTCCTCCTCCTCTCCTGCTCTTTCTTTCCCTCCCGCATGCTCCTTATTGCTCACTGTGCACATATTGAATTTGATGTAATTGGGATCATACAATTTATTCAGCTATTCAGGGTTTTTTGTAAACTCACCATATATCATCAGCACTTTCCCACATCACTGAAAATTCTTCAAAAGCGCAATGCTAATCGCTTCATAATTGTGCCTCATTTAGAGGCACCATCACTTACTTCATCATCCTCAACTGTCAGGGGATCATAGCGCTTCTCTCTCACACACGTCGGGCTCTGAGGAGCTGGGGCCCCGTGGGCCTGCATCCCTGACCACACCCTCGGGACAGACTCTTGAAGCGGAGTCCCGCATCCCATCCCTGGGTCTTGTCACCCAGTGGCTTCCCTGAGAGTCGCCCTGCTGGGCACCTTGAGCAGCCCATGAGGGACCTGCCCCGCCTCCGCGGCCCCGCCTGGGTCCCCTGCTTCCTTCAGGCTGAGCAGATTCCTGGGTGTTCAGGAGCCCCGTGACAGGGACAAGAAGTGGTCTGGGGGAGGACGGCTGCTAGCAGGAATTAGGGGGCTGCTCCCAGGCAGCTGTCCACACCACTGTGTGCCATGCGTGCCCCTTCTCCCTCTGCGGGTCCCCGTTTATCCCCCTGCCACAATAGCCTCCCAGCTGCTCTGCCTCCCTGCGCTCCACCGGAGCCCAGAACACAGCCTAAAATGCAGGAGGTGGTCAGTGAACAGGTGGAGAGGCCTGGTGGAGGCAGGTGGAGATGTTCTTCAAGCGTACACACTGGCCCCCTGTCCTCTCCTCCTTTGCTCAAGATTCCCATCACCTCTCTCTCTCTCCTCACTGCCTCAACCTTCTTACCTGTAAAATGGGGTGGTGTTGCCCCTGCATCCTGCTGAAGAAAGTATTGACTCGTAGTTGAGAACAGATTCTGGAGCTAGACCACCTGGTTGAGAAAGTTAATCTCCCCATGCCTCAGTTTCCTCTCGGTGAAATTGGGATAGCAATGCTGACCCCGTAGGCTTACTGGAAGGTGATTCGACTGAGAAGGCATTCGACTGGTTTCTGCAGAGAGGGGCCCGAGATAAGCGGATCTGAGATCTGTTTCCTCCATCCGAGCCCCAGTCTTAAAGCCTACAGGCCTGGGATGGGCTTCGGCTCACACGTGCGGGTTCCTGCCTCTCTAAGCCCTTGCGGGTATGTGGGTTCAGGCAACTAGATCTTCATGATGGGTTGTAAGCAGGAGAGACCCTTTGCACTCCAGAGAGTTTCACTTTTTTTTTTTTTTTTTTTTTTAAGAAAGGTGCAGCAGGAATGCAGGCGAGCAGAGGCAGAGCAGGCAGGAAGAGAGAGGAGGAAGAAGCACTTTATTTTATTTAGTTGTTCCTCTTGCTTATCCCCCAGCCCAGAACATGAATCCGGGATGCTGGGATGTGTGGGAACTGCGCCCAGCCCCTATGCCACCAGGGTGCACTCAGAAATGAGGATTCTTATGTAGACTGTCTCTTTGTTCAAGTGTTGGTAATTAATATTTTAAAACCCCGAGTGAGTCAAACTAATCCTTCTCCCACACAGATTTGCCCAGAAGCCAGCTGCCATGATCCCAGCTCCATGACCACAGCTAAGCCCCGGCCTGCCTCTCCATGCCCACATGGTCCGGCCCCAGCTGCCATCTTCCACAGCTTCCAAACCCCAACTCTGAGCTCTGGCCACACTCAGCCACCGTCTGTGCTGTTTGCCAGGCCAGTCTGGTGCCATGGTTGGGGCAGCGCCATTGGTGTCAGCTCCCAGGATGGCAGCTCACCACTCCGTGAGAGCTGGGCGGCCTCTCTGAACATCTGTCTCCTCTTCTAAACAATGAGACTGAATGTAGCCACCACACAAGGTGCCGCAGAGAGCTCTATACACGTCACTTTATGTGCTTGGCCCAAAGTGGTACTTGGTACAAGTGAGCCCTCATCCCACCTTCCCTGTGAAGTAGACACTTTCCGCCACAGCCCTCCTCACGCCCCTCAATTCCTCTGCCATTCTCCAGCTGCTTCCCTTCTCCCTTCCCTTCAGGAGACTCAGACTGCAGTCTTCTGGCTCTGACAGCCCCCTGGCTTCCTCCCCATCTGTCCCTTGAAGGGCTTTCCCAGGATCCAGCTCTGCTGTGTATATTCCCACCTCAGTGTCTGCTCCTTGGAAGACTCAGACCAACATGAGCTCCTGGGCTGAGGATGAAGGGGGAGTGATCCCGGCAAACAGGTGTGGAGAAGGCCCCAGCACTGGCTCACCCACCCACACAAGGACACGAGCCCCATCTTGGTGGGACTGTTGGTTAGTGCCTAGCATAGTGGTAGGGCTCAAAAGCTAAAGATTTTAAGTGTGGTTAGCTGGGAAAATGCTCCAGGGGAGGAGCGTCCCCTGGGGCAGGTGGGAGGATAAAGCATTAGACAGTGGGGAGCGGGAGGGACAGGTGGGACACAAGTCAACAAAGACAGCAGAGCTGGCCGGGCTCTTCTCTCCCATGTGCCAAGCTGACACTGGCTTTTACCCTCTGCGAGAGTGGAGTGGCAAAGCTGCATCATGCCCTGCAGAGGGGTGAGGAGAGACTGAGGACAGAAACGCCCTAATGGCGCTGCGAGAGTCACAAGTCGCGTGCATGCTCGCATGGCCGCTGTCTCTGCCGTGAGCAGCAGACCAGACATCAAATTGTTAGAACCACAGGTTGTAGGGATGTCTGAGTGCAGCTCAGACAAGACAGGTCTGTTCCGCATCGGTCAGGGCTCATCCAGGCTTGCAGGGACAGCCTCTGCCCAGCGGGTAACGGGTGTCCCCTTCAGAAACGACCCCACCGCCTCTCCTGGCTGCCAGGCTGGTGCTTGTGCTTAAATCCCAGCTTACTCGAGCTGCCGGCTTGCTGGGCCTGCTCAGGTCACTAAGAAAGCATGCACCCCAAGAATTACCTAACATGCACTTGTCAGATCCTGGCGTTGGGTATGTAATTAAGGCAGAAGGAACAGATGTCCTCCACTGGGGGCATCCGGTGACTGGCACACAGGATGTAGCCATCTAGTATGGACCTCAGAGGTGGTCTCAAAGGCGCGAAGGTCGGTTCTCAACAGTACAGGGTAGAAGACAGGAGACAGGCTGAGTGGAGTGGGACCGCTGTCCCAGGGGAGGCCCCAAGGACACATCACAGCCATCAGGAGTGTGCTGCTGAGAGGCACTGCGTCACTGAGACCAATGGACGGCTCTCCTCTCTTCTGGGGGTGAGGAGGCCCTGAAATAACAGAGGCCCACTGGCCTGCTTGCTGCCAGAGCAGGGAGGCTGCCCACGCCGCCTGGCGGGGAAGGAGCGTGACCCCACAGGGGAGCACGAGGCAATGTTTGCGGTGGTGGTACATTGGTGCAGCCGAGGATTGTAGCCTGGTCTCAATCACCCGTATGTGTGACAGAAAGGCAGAGAACTCTGCACCGAGGTCAGTTTCCTACTTTGATTTTGTGCTATAGCATGACGCGTGACCCCTGGGGAGACTAGTTGAAAGCTACATGGGGCCCAGCCTTCCCGCTGCGGTTGTAACTTCGTGTGAGTCAGTATCTGTGGTTAACAATGACAAGAGTGGAGACGGTGGTCGCAGCAGTCACCCCAATGAAATACAACAATTACTGGCTCCGTCGTCTTGTCAGAGTCCAACTTCAGATCTGGAACCACTGATGGAAGAGGTGGCCAGGTCCCTAGACAGAAAGAGCCTTCAACGTCCTGGCAAGGGTATACATAACATGGCGCGTCTCTCAGTCCTTTCTAAAGGGGCCGACATCTTCATTCTATGTGCGCTGCGAACAGGAACTAAGCAGGCATCTTGAGGACTCCTGGGGACAGGGTCTGAGCTGGCACTGGTACACGGAGGCCCAAAGTGTCTCCGGGAACCCCTAGTTACAGGGGGGCCTGCAGCAGCAGGTAGGGTATTCTGGTTGGAAAGTCTGGCTCACAGTGGGACCCAGAGATCTGTGAACACAACCAGCGGCCCTTCCCCCAGGCCCAGCGTGGATCAGCGGAATCGATATACGTGGCAGTTGGAACCACCTCACCTCTGGGTCCCTGGCTGTGGGGTAGTGACATCAATCATAATTATAAAGACCAAACAGGAGTCTCTGAAACTGTCTGCTACCCTGGCCCAGGCTACTGTCAAAAACATCACCTCTGAGGCGCAGTGGAGGGTGGCACAGTTTGGTGGCATCGTTAATAAATAAATAGACACAATATGCCCATCACATCTCTTTAATCTGAAAGTCTGGCCCCTGCAGAAACAGGGCGAGACCGGAAAATGACCTCAGACCACTCCAGGCTCACACAGGTGGCCACCTTGGTCAGCGACATGTGCCGGACATGTCTGTGCTATTGCTAGAACATTCAAGAGGCCCCAGTCCAGTGAGGTGTGGCTGAGGACTTAGGGAAGGTGTTCCTTTCCATTGCTGTCAGAAGAGAGGGTGAGGAGCAGCTCACGTGCACGCGACACCACGTGACACAGACGATGCAGGCTGTAGCCCAGCCACTCCGGGCTCTCGCTTTGGATGTCCTGGTGACAGAAGAGGCGCACTCTTCCCAGGGTACAATGCAACGGTCCCTTTGAACTACACACAGAGGGCTGTCCCAGGGTAACCTGGAGCCAGCAGGCCAAAGAGGAGCCTCCGTAGTGGCAGGGCCATTTCACTCTGATCTGCAAGGGCAGCTGGGGGCAGGGAGGGGGTCGTTCAGAGCCTGGGGGTCCCGGGGTATTGCCTGGTCCTCCCTGGCCCTGTTGTACCTGTGAATGGACACGTGCAATCCTATTGGTTTGAGAAGGACCAGCAGGTGTTCAGTATTCCCCTCCCCCAGGAATAAGGTTTGCCACAGGGTTATCGCTGAAGGCAAGGGGACCTCCGAAGGGACAGTGGGGGAAGGCGGCCCCCAGACCAAACACTGAATTGGAGCTGCGGTTCATGTCACAGACTTTCCTCCCCTGAATTTTTCTTTAGGAAGGGAGGCCGTGGGAACCTTGGGGACACCGTTTCATGGTCGGTCGTGTGTAGAGATGCAGACCTTGTGCTGCCGGGCCCAGGAGCCGGCTGCCAGGGACCTGCCACGATGGCACGCTGCTTCTTTTGAACTGAAGGAAAGTGAGAGACAGATGATCCAAGAAGGAAATGTTACCTAATTATTTATGTCCCTAAAAAAGGAAGCAGGTCTTCCCTCTGGGAGTCCCGGGGATGACAGGCAGCACTGTCCACCAGACCAGGTTTGCCAGTGTTGTTTTCAGTGCACAGGTCCATACCCTGTAAAGTCCCTCTGTGTCAGAGTGCCGCTCTTTTGATTTGTCTTCCTCCCATCTTGTTGTGACCCTTTTCATGATCAAATAAATGATGGATCAATATCTTTAAGGTTTTTCTTTTTCCCTATCAAGCATTAAGTCAAACCGAATCACAACTGAAAGGGACAAGCAAGCTTCATTCCCTTGGCCAAAGAGGGAGATACGAGCCAGTGTCGGAGACGCGGTCTCCAGGGAAGCGAGGCGGGGAGGGGCTGAAATGACAGGTGCTGGGAGAAGGAACCCTGGCTGGGGCAGGGCGGAGTCCTCTCTGATGGGCTCGTAATTCCGAGAGACGGTGGAGACTGGTTGGCGCCCATTTTTCCTTTCCTCGGTTGGCACTGCCCGAGTTCTGTCTCAGGGGTGCGATTCGTGCTGTGTTGACGAGGACAGCTTGGTGGCGGGCGCTGGAGGAGAGGGAGCTGCACACTGCTCGGCCCTTGGCCATGCTGCTCTCTCTTCTTTGGTTAAATTACAGCAGACTTGGTTTGCACAGGTGTGCAGTTGGACAGCTCAGCTTCTGCATCTGGAAGCAGAAATAACTGACCAACAGGTGTTTCTCAGAGAAGAGGCCCAGAGAAAGGGTGGCGGGGCGGGCATTCTGCTGCACCAATGACGTTTCTAAAATGCTAGGACCTCACTGGGAGGACCAGCTGTCAGGTTCTTACCCTATGGGCCCCAGGCACAGGTCCTCAAAGCTTGTCTCTTCTCTTGCTGGTGTCTTGCGTCTATTTACTGTTAGTTCAGTCACAAGAACTGGGGGTGGGGAATCATGTCCCAGGAGACAGCCTAAGAGCTGCCTCTTGGATCTCCAATTGCCGATGGATGCCTAGCTGACTCCTGTTCCATTCTCTTTGGGAAAGCGCCTCAATTGAGAAAGGGATTCTTGTAACCCCTGATGATCCCATTCTATAGGAGGGCCTGGGCTATCCTGTGAAGGAGGAGGAGCGGGAGGGAAAACGGCAGAGATAAGATTAGAACTTCTCCCAGACTCACTGACACTGTTAGCCCTTTCTTACCACTGACGTGCATGTGCAATCTGCCTGTGTCCAGACTGCCCCTCTGGAGACACAGCCTCTCCTCCTGTGGAATGAACTGCTTAGTCTTAAGATTGTTGTAGGATGTGCTAGGCGATGTATCTAAAGTACCTGCAACATAACAATAAAAGCTCAAAAACCCTTACAGCTTCCACTGAGACTTCGGTCCAAGTGGGTGAACTGTGGGGTCTGTGTCCTAGGAAACCCACCCTGCGGCTTGCAGGGCTCCCCACCCTCCAAGGGCTCCCCCACCCTGCCCCTCCCTTTTCTTCTCCCTCTTAACAAAAGGCTTCACTTAAAAAGCCATCTGGGAGGATGGATGGACCAGGCGTCTTGTGTAGAAGAAATTTTCAAGGAGAAGAGCCAAGACATGAAAGGCCCAGCACTTAGGATCCCGGTCATCTTAGGCCCCATAACTGATGGCTGGAGAACTGTCCTGATGTATAAATCCACCCCTCACCCCTCCACCCAGGGTTCTGGGCTCTGTTCTCAGGTGTCTCTGTGTGGCCCGCTCCCCCGTCTCTGGCTGTCCTCCCCTTTCACCAGGGATGGGCTGGGGCTGGGGTCCTGCTCCAGGACTCTCCTCTCCTGGGCCATCACAGCCCCACCTCGGGGAGCTGCTCCCTCTCCTATGAGTGTCCCAGGTGAAGGTCTGTCTCCTTCTGTGGAGCCTCCTAAGGCAGATTTGGGGGTCACAGGTGGATGCCACGAGGAGGAGAGGTGTGTTCGCCGCTGGGATGGGCGCACAGCCCTGGAGAGGGTGACGAGCCCCCGTCACTGGAGGTGCACCCATCAGACGGTGGATAGCAGCTGAGAGGCCTCAGGAAGACAAACTCATGAGAGCAGGGGCTCCAGAGGTGGGGACAGCTGGGCTGATCCCTGACCAGTTAATTACAAGGTCTTTGGCCTTTATCAATGGCTGACACTCACCACACCTCAGTTTCTTTATCTGGAAGATAAGTTTAAGTAATAGACCCCACTTCCCAGGGTTGTCATAGAGACAAGGGGACACAAAGCCTGCAAAGCACTGAGCACAAAGTACGGATCTGCATCTCAGGGTGGGGAGGCGGGTGGTGACACCCTGAGCAATCTCAACTTCCACATTGCTCTAGTTTTAAAAACATAAGACTCTGAAATACAATAATTCAATTATCCTCAGATTATGAGATTCCCTAGGATTTGAAGATTTTAAGAAATTGTGGTTTTATTATTCTACTTGCTAAGTCTTATTTGCAATCTGCCGCAGTGTGCTTCAAAGTCGTGCGCTGAGCCCACACCCTTCAGCGGTGCTTGTCACAGCCCCACTGTTGGCAGGACAGGGGACGTTTATGTCCGTGCCTGTCTGACTCCAAACCTGGTCTTTATTCCCCCTGCCTTTCTGTTCTGTGGGGGTGTCTTTGTCCCAGGCTGCACCCCCACTCCCATGGGGTCTTTGTTCCAGTCACATCATCCCCCTGGCATTCCTGAACTATCTGCCCCAGAAACCGCATATCAGCTCATTGAAATCTCACCTTCAAGGTGCAAGGTTGTAAGCAGAATGCCCCTAAGGCTTAGCTCACCTCAGAGCAGAAACCAATAATCAATGTCCTGCTCCACGCACCCAGCGCACTCTGTTTAAATCACTAACAGCAGCTTTCACGGTCTATGAATGACTCACTGCTGGGGAGAAAGCGTCTGACCTGTACCCCACAGCAGACCCATCTCTGGCGTCCTTCCAAGACCCCTCTCCACTCCCCAAGGTTGGATGCGTGGGGATCTGATTGGTCAGATGGGGCAGTGATCTGGCCACACTCACAGTGGGCAGACTTCATGCGTGGAATCTGTTCCTGCATGGCTGGAGCATCCCTCTCAGCCCTCCTCTCTCACCTCCTGCAGCCAGGAGGCAGGCCAGCCTGCAGACGCAGCCGCAGGAAGCCAGTGGGAGGAAGCAAGAGGTCTCCAGTCAGGCTCACTGTGACCTGGAGGCCTGAACCTGTCAGGTCAGTCAGCAAGGGAGCCCGCCCTGGAGGCTGAGATGAAGCATTCAGTGCAGGCACTGGTGCCACCAAGCATGAGATGGCGAGGCACCAGAACCCGGCAATAATAGCAAGCAAGGGCCCCCCAGGACTGGAAGGGCACAGAGCCAGAGGCTGGATTAGCAGGGGGAACCAGAGTCCTGGCAGGGCCTCCAGGTTGCTCCCGAGCCTGGCCAGGGGCTGCCCTGGGGGAGCTGGGACCACAGCAGAAAGGCCCCTGGCACCTAGGAAGTGGCTCCCTGAAGTCAGAGCCAGGAGAGGAAGAGAAGAGAGCAAACAGGCCTGAGCTTGGTGCGCCAGTGCCCCTTTTCCCAGAGGCTGCCAAGTGCAGGTCAGGGGCAGACATATCAGGTATCCATGCAGCTGCTAATTGGACTTGTATCTGTCAAGGTTCCCTCAGAGAAACAGTAATTTGAGTGCTGGAGAGAGAGGTGCGCTTTGTTCCATTATGGTTTGCTCTTGATCGAAGATGCGAGACCTCAAGCAGTTGTGGGGCTGGCTGGGCAGTGCTGACGGCCGTTCCCTTCGGGGCTGACCTGTGGATGCTGCACGTCTGTCCAGGCCTTGGCCAGACATCTGTTGGCTGCTGGGCCCCGAAGTGAGAGGACCAGGAGGCAAACAACTGCCCACATTCCCCACCCCAAAAAGTCAAGGGCTCTTCCATCCCAGGAGCTTAGTCCAACATAGGGATGGAGGTGGTGGGTGGGGACAGTCCCCTGGCCTGTCCTGACCCCTCCTCCCCTCACAGCCCTCTCTCCCCAGCAGACATAACTGCTGTCCCTGACGGCCTCACAGGGGGCCGTCCCCTGTGTCCCAGACACCAGCCTGCCTCCTGCCCCTTCTCCAGGCACACAGCTCAGGGCACATACCCCCGATGACACGGGTCTCTCATCCCCCTGCTCCTCTCACTGGGGAAATGGCAGCTCCATGCACGGCCCTGCAGTCGAGAACTGGGTATCCTTGGACCAGCCCCTCCCCTCAGAGCCCCCCTCCCCAAGACAGGGCGTTCCCACCCTCAAACACCCGGGATGGCCCACTGCAGTTATTCCCTGGGCCACCACGTTGGTCTGAGCGTCCGTGGGCTCCTGCCTGGACACACCTATGCCCCTCACTGAGCCCCCTGCTCCCCTTCCAGACTCCGTGGAGAAGCCAGAAGAGTTCCCTACATCCTCTAACTGATCAGATCACTCTTTTCCTTAAAACCCTTTGAGCTTTCTGGGGATACTTGAGTAAACCCAGCCCTGCTGGCTAAGGTCCAAGGGGTCACAGGACCTGGCTGCTCCCTCCACCTCCTTCTCAGGGGCCCCTCCTCTTCACTCTGCCCTTCTCAAGGCTCCTTCCCCAGTGCTCCTTCCCACCTCAGGACCTTTGCACAGCTGCTAGATCACTCTGCCAGACAGTCATCAGGTAACTGGCTCCATCGGTTCCAGCTTAAACATCAGCCTCTAAGATTGCCCGTGAGAGTGAGTCTCTTCATCATCTCCCCACACAGCCGCCTACATGTGGCCGCTGAGCCCATGCCCGGGTAGAGCCACACACAGTCAGAATTCTGTATTGAAATGCCATCTGCCCCTCTTGACCACAAGGTCTGGGAGGGTCGCCAATTGCCTGATTTGTTTTTTCTCATCCCTGTCCACAGGCGCCATCTGCACAGAGTAGGTGCTTAGAAATGCGCAGAGTAGGTGACCACGAGCGGCTCTAAGAATGGGAAGGAGGCAGAGATGAAAAGTCCACGTCTCTTTAAACAGAGTCGACCAGCAACTTGTGTTGTTAATTGTTTTTATTTGGAGGATGTTGGTTTTCATTTTATTTTATCTTTTAATAACTCACACTGCATAATCAGCTGGTAATTACAGCTTCCATCTCTGGCTGGTGCCTCTAGACTTCGCTCAGAGGATGGGGAACCATTTCATATTTAATCAGTATTTGAGCCAGAAGGCTCTCAGGGGAGCAAGCTCTTGTCGGAGTGTAGAGTTTAATTCTCAGTGATGTTAATTAGAACAGGAAATCAACCTGAGCTCAGAGCAGGCCTGCTGTGGGCCCCCCAGTGACAAGGATGAGAAGCTACCCAGGCGGGCCTCACACCTGCGCCCTGTGACTGAGCACTGACCTGCATCACCGGCTTGTCTCACCCTGGGGTGGGGCTGGGGGGAACCAGCTGTGCCTCCCAGGCCTCCTGGCTGTGCTGTTTGCCTGGGAGGCTGGACAACTCCTGGGGGGCCAAGGGGCGATCAGCCACCCTCACCTTCAAGGTCCCTTGGGGGTTTCTGGAAGGTTCCAGGTGGTAAGGGGAGCAGGAGGGATTGTAGCGGCAGGCGAGCGGCATTTCTAGACTTCAAGACAGTCAGCCCCCTCCCCTCAGTCAACACTGTCTCTTCTCTGCTGTCACCTGCCGGCCTGGGTCTACTCCTTCCAGCAGAAGGATAAGGACAGGGAGGAAACTTCTCTCTGCTGTCACCTGCCTGCCTGGGTCTACTTGCTCCAATAGAAGGACAGGGACAGACAGGATGTGACCCGCTGTTCTGAATTGCATGCATTTTCACCCTGAAGTATCTAGCATCCCGTGGCATGTGACACGTTCCAATCCATGTTTGCTTGTGATGGGAGTGTGGGCGCTACAACATGAAGTCCATTTCTTTATTACTGTCGGCTCACCGAGCACGGGGCACAGCGCAGGGGTCTATTACAGGACAACTGCAAGTGACAGCTCACAAAGAGAGGACGCTCTTGGGCCTGGCGTTTGAAGAGTGGGTTTAGACAAACCTGCCCAGCTGAGACTTTTCTCACTGGCTTCTGCCAGAAGTGTCCCCCTCGCGTGCTGCAGCTGAACGCTGGTCGCTGCTCAAGCATCCTGAGTGTGGTCCACTTTAGTGAAAGCAAACAATGCAGAATTGGCAACTCGGAACTTGTCACAGGAGACCAGAGGAGCAGTGGGGAAGTTCATCCTCAGCTTCACATGACATCTCTTTGTCATACTAATTGGGTTTCTCAGAGGAGCTGAGCATAAGAATAGTATTTATTAAGCACCTGCTGTGTGCCCAGCCCTGGGTCCCGAAGCTCACACATCTTCTTCACCACTATAATCTTCACACCAGCCCCTCGAAGGACGCACATGCTGTTAGATCACCCCATTTTATAGACAGGGAAACTGAGGCACAGAGGTGTGGCCGTTTGCCCAAAGCCTCACAGCTTCTGACTGAGGTGGAATTTAAGGCTCCAGAGTGACTCCAACCTGGTTTAAACATCAGCCTGGTGCCTCTGGTCTCTCTCAAGCTCACATCCCTCTACTGGAATGTGATGATAGGGACGCATGAGGGTAGGACTCTCATGACGACTGGTGGAGAATCTGTTTAGTAAGCCCAGAGCTTTGCTTCTAGCAACCAGGAGCTACTCAATAGGTGGTGAGGGCCACCCTCTTCAAGCAGAGACCTCACAGTGGTCTTCAGAGATGGCCTGGGGCCATAAGGTTGGACCAGATGAGCTGCCATGTCACTGGGCTCTGGTCAGTTGCAGGAGAGGACAAAACTGGAGTTGGGAGCGCAGGAGTTCACTACACAGCAGAGATGGGAGTCTTACCTTTATTTATGGACCAATGAGCCTTCCCTTTTCTGTGACTAGGGCTTCAAAGGCTTTGTTTCAGAAGTAATTAAAAATCAATCAAGGTAAGAACAGGAACCACGTCCCCAAGGAGTCCTTGGGGACTTGAGCCCCAGGTTCTCCTGCTTATCTTCCAGGGAGGAGAGAGGCAGAACTCCTCTTTTAGGGCAGGGGACCACACACCAGGGCACAACTCTCAACTTTTCTACACAGAAACTTGGTCAGGTGAAAGGCAGGGTGGTGGGAGAAGCAGGTGGACCTGTGGCCCAGGCAGATATGAGGTTGAGCGGTTTCGTTTGCTCCGATCAGTGATGTCTGAACTCATAGTCAACATCGTAGTCAACAGTGGAAAATTGAAACGTCGCCTCTAAGGTCAGGAGCACAGCAAGACTGTCCACTCTCACCACTGCTATTTAACATCATACTGGAGGTCCTAGCCAGAGCAATTGGCAAGAAAAAGAAAGAAAAGGAATCCAAAATGGAAAGGAGGAAGTAAAACTCTCATTATCTGAAGATGACATGATTATATACATATGTGTATACACACACACACACACACACACACACACACACACACACACACACACACACACATATATATATATATCCCTAAAAACTCTGTCAAAAAACAACTAGAACTAGTGAACAAACACAGAAAATTGGCAGGCTGCAAAATTAATGCACAAAAATCCATTGTATTTCTTTTCACAAACAACATGCTAGAAGAAAACGAAATCAAGAAACCACATCATTTAAAATAGAAGTAAAAAGAATCAAATATATTGGCACTTACTTAACAAAGGTGAAAGACCTACATAATGAAAACTACAAGTCCTTCTTAGAAAACATAGAGAAGGATATGAAGAGATGGAAAGACTTCCATGAGCATGGTTGGGAAGAATCAACATTGTTAAAATGGTCATCTTACCTAAAGCGACATACAGATTTAATGCAATCCCCATTAAAACCCCATGGGTTTATTTCAAGAAAATAGAACAAAAAATCTTAAAATTGTTATGGAACTGAAGACCCTGAATAACCAAAGCAATTATAAAGGGAAAAATGAATCTGGAGGGATTACACTCCCAGACATTGAGCTATCCTACAAAGTGATAGTGCTCAAAATGGTATGGAACTAGAATAATAACAGAGCACAGATCAGTGGAACAGAACTGAATCACCAGAAACTGGGTCAGTCATATTTAGTGAGCTAATCTATGACAAAGATTAACTTTCTCCAGATGGAGAAAGGAAAGTCTCTTCAAAAAATGGTGTTGGGAAAATTGGACAGCCACGTGCAAATGAATGAAACTGACCACTCTCTAACCCCATTCACAAAAATTAACACAAAATGAACTAGAGACTTGGACCTACGATCAGAAACCATAAAATTCTTAGAAGACAACATAGGAAAGACTTTCCATGACAACCTTAGAAAGGTCTTTGCGGACTCAGCTCCAGCATCATGGGAAACAGAAAAATAAACAATCGGGACTACGTTGAACTAAAAATTTCTTCACAGAGGAAAAGAAATCACCAAAACTTCCTAAGTGAGAGAAAATATCTGCATTCTATATTTCTAACAAGAGTTTAATATCTAAAATACACAAAGAACTTACAAAACTCACTAACAGAAAAACAGGCAACCCAATTTAAAAAATTCAAGGAATTGGAGAGACATTTTTCTAAAGAGGATTTACAGAAGGCCAACAAGCACATGAAAAAATGTTCCTACTCTCTGGCCATCAGGGAAATGCAAATCAAAACAACAATGAGATATTACCTTACACCTGAGAGACTGGCTATTATCCACAATGGAATACTACACAGTCCTTAGAAGAGATAAAACCCTGTCATCTGAATCAACATGGATGGATCTAGAGGGGATGATGTCAAGTGAAACAAGTCAAAAGAAGAAAGATAGATACCAGATGACCTCACTCATAGGTGGAACTGAACAGACAAAACAAAGGAACAGATGAAACAAAACCAACCCTTGGACACTTGCAACAGAACTGAGGTTCCCAATAGGGGATGTGGGGGCGGGGGCAAGTGGTGGCGGAGCCCACTGGACTGTGGTGAAGAGCACTTGGTGACGTGGTGGAGGGCAGGGTGTGTTGACATCTATCTGAGGAGTGGGAAACTGCAATCATGGGCAACCTACACATACGAGTTTAATTTATGAAACAAAGTTAACACAACGAAATACTAAAAAGTTTAAGAAAACCCTTGGACATTGATAATTAAACTGAGGTTACCAGTGGGAGTCAGAGTAGGGGCAGAATCAAATGGTGGTCGGCCCAGTGAACACTGGTGAAGGACTCTGTCATTTGGTGGTGGGCACGGTGAGCTATCATGTCTTTGATGAATGGTGCAACTGCACATATGGGCTTATATTATTTTGTGAATCAAAATGAACTCAACAAGTATTTTTTTTTTTTTTTTTATAAAAACAAATGTCTAAACAACAATGAAGAAAAAATCAGTGGGCTCTGGAGCATGATGGGAAATGCTGGGATGGAGGGAAGGGTCCTGTTTGGAGAAAAAACTGGAGGGAGACCCAGGAGAGCTCTGGTTACTTTGAGAAGATGTGAGAGAGGGGGCCGCAGGGGAGGGGATGACCCATCTTCTGTCTGGGGGCACAGTGAGGCCGCCCGCAGTGCTACCTGGAGACCCCCTAGTTAGAAAGCCGTTCATCTCTGAATCTGGCCTAGACTCGGGGTAGGACCAGGGTGCATTCCAGGGATTCTCCTCCCACGGTGTCTCACCCAAGGTGACAGCAGGCCTTCCTAAATAATCACGTGTCAGATAGTGCCACTGGCCCTGAAAACCACTGGGGTCCCTAGGGGCCCCTCTTCCTCCCCGCCACCAGCAAAAAAAAAATTCCTTTGAAAATGAAAGTTGGACTTGAAGTAAACAGATTAGTAATGGTGACATGCCAGCACCTTATTAATTACGTGTCTTCAATCCATTTAAACCTAGGCCTTTAATTTAGATTTATAGGGATAATTTAGATTTATAAGACTAGTTATTATGCATTGAGTACAGAAAATGCCAATTGGTTTTCACGAGCAATATTTATTGAAGTATAAAAAGTAAAAAATGTAAAATCTAATTGCCCTTGAATTTCACTCCCAAGCTGACAGGGGAAAATAGGATTGGGGCGGATAACCCCTCCCCTCACAAGGCATTCTCATTTCCTCTGGGTTGTAATTTTGTCCTCCCCTTGTTGTTCATTTAGAAGAAAATTAGACATCACACCATGACTAAGACATACCCGCCCAGGATGGAAGATGCTGATGGGGGCTGTGTCTTTACTAGCTGGAAAGTAAAGGATAAATGGGGGCAAGAAGGAGTGGTGGAGCGGGCACTGGATGAGGAGTCCAGGGGAGGGGGCACTGGGTGGGGAGTCTGTGGGGAGGAGCACTGGGTGGGGAGCCTGGGAGGGGGTCACTAAGTGGGGAGTCCGTGGGGAGGAGCACTGGGTGGGGAGTCCGTGGGGAGGAGCACTGGGTGGGGAGCCTGGAGTGCTGGGCTCTAGTGTTGGTTTTCACAATGATGTCTTTGGATGACTAGGACTGGTTGTTCTGATGTCCTTCCAGTTCTGAAGGCTGATGGATCTGGAAAGGCAGTCCCAGCTCCAGATGGGGCGTGGTGACTCAGCTCCTCCCAGGTGTGGCCGCCATGGCTGTGATCTCCCCATTTCTCTCCTCTCTACCAAGCCTACTTTCCTACAGTCACAGCTTTTATGTAATTGAGGGGCCAGACTGCACGGCCAGGTGGACCAGTTGGGTCAGGCCCCAGCCACAGGACATCAGGGGCAGATGAGGAATGAAAGCGCCAGGCACTTACATAAGCTCTTTCCTCTGCCTGGGAGCTCCCACAGAGCTCATTCACACTTCGGAGTCTTCACCTCACATCCCTGCTTCGCTCTGTCTCATGAAATGTTTTCTATAAAGGACTAGAGAGTAAATATTTTAGGCTTTAAACCATATTGTCTGTTTCAGCTTCTCAATTCTGTCAGCATGGCTGTGTTCCAGAGGAAAACTTTATTTATAGACACAAAATATAAACTTTCAAGTGTCATAAAATCTTTTTTTTTTTTTTTTGGTCAACAGTTTACAAATTTATAAATTTCCCTTCACTAGCACACCATATAAAAGTATGGCAGGCTGAATTTGGCTTTTGAACCAGAGTTTGCAAACTGCTTTTTAAAATGGTGAGCTCCTTAAGGGCAGAAATTGTGTTTCCTTCAGGTTTGTATCTCAGTGCTTATGGTGTGAGTGGAACGAATGAATTTACTATCACGTGTTTGAGACCACATCTACTGAGCCCCAGCCACCGCTGCAGCAGAGAAGCCCCCAGGAGCAGAGAGAGTGAACACACAATGGTGTTTGGGAACCCTCCCATGGTGCTTCCCATTGGCAGAACCTCTAGCAATGGAGGCCGGGCAATGCAGTTTGCAGACATCTAGCCCTACTGTATGGACAGAGCTGGGGAGAGCAGGAGTGATGGCAATAGAAAAATAACCTGCTTGTCCAGCCCTTCAGGGCTCATCTGCATCCTCACCTCCAGCGATATTTACAAGCAACAATGTGGTTTCACGCTTCCCCCAATATGATGCTCCCTCCCGAGAATGAGCACACCTGTATCCTTTCCCAGAGAGGGAGGACACTAAATTATCCATCAACCACTTTCTTCAGCTGGCAGTGATGAGACTTTCTCTTCCAGTTGCATCACAGTCTCACCTGGACATTCTGTAAACCAAAGAAATACAATCTAGATCCTTATAAGCATGTGTGGACCAAGTCATTCCTGAGACCGATGCTGCCTGATTCGGACGAAAACTCGCCCAGGTGGAGGTCAGACAGAAGTGGCCTGATTCTGTGAAGAAACTGTTGGGAGCAGCAGCAGCGCAGGGGTGTGTCCTGGGGCATGGAGTCCGGAGTCCGTCTCAGAGAGAAATTCAAGAGAAGGAAAATGCTGGATGGCAGTGTACGGCAACTTTTATTAAGATTACAGGGGGACAGAGAGGAAGAGAGCTCTCTGGGCAGTAGTCTGCACTTAAGGTCAGCGAATATGGGGTTTTATATACTTGTGGCCGAATTGTTCTGTGTGCCCTTTTGTGGGAGTAACGAGGGGAGGTTCCTGTTACTAAGGAATCTCCTCCCCAGCCTACCTGGGGGCCTAAGTGGATGGTGCTAGGGGCTGATCAGAGTCTCTAAGCTAACTTACTTATGATAAAGTCTGACTTCTAAGGACAGGCAATTAAGGGAAGATTCTGTGAAAAGTTAACTATTTAACGATAAAGACTATTTTCTAAGAATTTAAAGATGAGTATGTAAGAGATCAGTTAAAAACTAACTTCCAGGTTGAAGACTAAATTTTGAAGGCAGGTGATCACATTCCTGGAGTTTTGTTGCAAGAATCTAGTCATTTGCTTTCTTCTTTTAGTTCTTTTTTATGCTTTTGCCTTTTTCCCTTCCTCTCCTGAGCCCCTTCCTTTGTTCTACCCTCATCAGAAACCATGTAAGAAAGTACTGAGCTGAATACATAGGCACCTCTCACCCCATCTGTCAGACAGAAGTTACAGCAGAGAAGCCTTTTGAGATGTTCCCTAAAGTCTCCTATAGCAGTAACATTTTAATCACTCTGCACTTGCCCCTCAGACTCTTCAGGTAATCTCCAGAGCCAAAGGGCCTGAGCGCAAAGCTCTTTCGTAATTTTCGTTAAGTAGGTGTAAGTCAGACCACCTACCCAAGGTCCCTTGTTATAAAAAGCCCACGCTGGACTCTGACTTCTGGTGGGAATCCTCAGGTTAATTTACTAACATATATGTCATTGTTTCATAACTTCTGGGATCTTTTATCCCAGTTACCCATTCTAATGTAAAATAGTAGAAAAAAAATGCATCAGAAACTATCAATAACATTTTGTGTTACCATAGACAAAGTGACTTCTAAACAACAGAAGTTTATTTGTCACAATTCTGAAGATTGAAGAGTCCAAGAGGAAGGTGTGAGCAGGTCCCACACCTGATGAGGGTTCATAGAGTCAGTCTTTTCTGTCCTCACATGGCATAAGGGGAGAGGGGACACCCCGGGGTCTTTTATAAGGATACTAATCTCATTAAGAGGTTTTATCCTTATGATCTGATCACCTCCCGCAGGTCCCATCTCCAAAAACCCTCACATTAGGGGATGAAGTTGGACAGGGGAAGCATTCTGTCTATAGCGAATGGTTATATATACAAGTATATATGTATATATACATATATATTTATATATAATAAAATATTCATGACTAATACTGTAGAGACACAGAAAATTCTCCCATCCCTTTGAGGTTCTTCTCAGACTAGTTGAGCAAGCAAATTAACATCAGATATGTGGAAATAAATAAGCAGAAATCACCCGCCTTGGGCTCATAGCTTAAAAAGCGGTTATGAAAAAAGGCCCAGCATCTGTGAAGACAAACAGTAAAGGTCAAAATCAGCTGAGACCACCACAGCCCCAAGCCACGCAACAGCCTCTGAGAGAATAAACAACAGACAGACTGCCAGACCATTTAACATGAACATGGCCCCGAACCAGACAGAAGAAAAGCATCCCTTTTAAGAAAAAAAAAAGTATCTTAAGACCAGCCCTTGCACTTCTCACACACAGAATGCATCTGATTCCTCACTGATAGCCCCCTTAACAGACGCAATGCAGATGCACCCCTCTATCTCTGATCTTCACCTGAGGATGTAGGAAAGTAACCAGACTCCTGCTGCAAACACACTGCTGTGGTAGACGGATTAATTCATTCTCTCTGCTATGTGTGGCCCACTTTCTCACTAGCTAATAAAAACTAGGTCCTGTTTCCACAGGATGGGACCAAGACAACCAGGAATTACCCTAGTTCTGCCTTCCAGAATTAAATCTGAAATCTAATTCTGAAAAAGAAAGTTTTTGCTAACCTTACCTATTTCAATGTTGCTACTAAGCCAACAGAGAGGATTAGTAGCAGCGGAGGCTGAATTAAATGATGGACCTATGGAGAATCAACACGAGTGTCAATTCTAAGGTCAATGGGACAGACGGGGCCCCTTGAGTATTCAGGAATGGGACAGGGGCCTGAGGCATCCAACAGTGAGGAGAGGGGTCTTCACACGAGAAGATGACTTCATCTATGACAAAAATCTTGTTTCTAGATATCTGCCTTACCTTAAGTTCCCACCTAAAACCCTCCTAAGACCCTGTAACCCTCAGATAACAAGTTTCTGGAAATGACTCCATATCTCGGGACTCTTTATTATTTAAGGTAACAGTAATGGCTCCTCCCAAGACTCTCATTACTCACGCTAACCTTTATCTCCACGTACAAAGGAGACGATGCTCTGGACATCTTGGAAAAGATCTTTTGGGGAGACCAACCCGCTCTACCACCCTTACTTCTCACCAACTTTCTTTGGAGCCTCCCTGCTCTGTGGGCCTTCAGATGGTGCCCTGCTTGCTCAGTGCTATTTGCTTTGGGGTAATTTAAACCTTTTTCCTGAAAGATGAATGTCTCTGATGGGCCTGTCTTTATGAGGTTGAATTGTAGTCTTCCATTATATCCTACTACCTCTCAGAGAATCCCCTGGGTTTCCCGCACAGGTGCTTCTGTCCCTTTTTGTGTGATCTTGATCACTGGGACCAGTCACCCAGTCAGTTCAATACCCTCTTCTTTGCCCGTTGGGTCAATGTTTCGGGGAGTCCAGTTGGCTGACTGCAAATCTTAGCTTCTGCTTTAAAGGAACCGTTGCCACATCCCCGAGACAGAGTCTCTCCTTAGAAACGACGGTGTTCTAATCTCCAGAGCCTAAATTGTGGGGATAGGAGGTAAAAGTCTTGTTAGCGGATTATCTGGTATATTGTGAGAAGAAACATGCTCACTTCCACCCCTTGATTCCTGGACTCATGACTCCTTCCCGGGACAGATCATGCATGTCTTGGCTGTGGGTTCATAGACTGTACTCCATTCTGTAAGAGCCTCCTCAGCATTGGCAAGGCTCCTGTCTCTCTCTGTCTCTGTCTGTCTCTCTCTCTCGCTCTCTTCTCTCTCCATTGTGTAGTTGAATCACAGTGGTTTCTCATTCCTTCAAGGTCACTGCTTCAAGGAACTGCAAGAATTTCCACACGAGACCAACGCTCAAACCTTGTTCTGGAAAGTGAACTCCTTAGACAGAAGCCACGATGCATGTGATGGCAGGACAGTAAGCCAGGCATGCAGTGACAGAAACATCCGTGCCTGCCCCTGGAGACAAATGCTTGCCTCCCTCTAGCGGCAGGTCTATAAAGTCATCATCACACTGCCACAGGGCTGGCTGGCTGTCCTAAGAAATGTCGCCTAGTGAAGGGCTGGGAGTTGGAGTCTGCGCTTGAAGGAACGGGCGCTCGTGCGTGGCTGTTGCCGGACTATGCTTGGTAAGGAAAGCCCGTGTGGCTTGGCCCACACGGAACACCCATCCCTGTTGCCACAGCCATGGTCAGGAAGCATGACAGGCACCGGAGAGACTGAGAAGCAGGCCGCAGTGGCATGTCAGCCGATTAGGGGTGCCCTTTGTACATGCTGTCACTCCCAGCGGCCCCCAGGTCACCTCTCGACCTCAAGGCCTTGTCAAACACTCCTGTCTTGAGATTTCACTGAAACTGGCTCAAATTTTAGACCTGTCAGGGAATCAAGGTAGATCTTTGCTGTTGAAAGCACCCAGGGCTCTTTTCGTTGCCAACTGGCTACCGAACACGGAGGGTGAGACTGGATATTGCAAAGAAAGGGCTTTTTATTCAAGTTATCGATAATTGGAGAGACTGGTAGACTCGCGTCCAAAAGAAACCCGTCTCATCCTCAGGGGTGAGTCCCTTCGAAAGGGGCTAGGAAAAGGGGATGGTGCCGGGGAGCGCAGGAAAGGGGGTCTGAAGGAGCGGGCCAGTTGCTGTGCTCTCTTTGATGGGGACGTGCATCCTGCATCAGAGGTCTTGAGTCTGGTGGGCTCTGGAGATGGTTTTTCACCAGCCAGAAGACCGAGTCTCAGTGACTTTCAAGAAGACAACAGAGGAAAATAAAAGACTGGCTATCTGTGCTCACCGTGGCATTTGTGATGTCTCCTCCACCATCACCCTGCTCAGGCCAATGAAGTTCAGAAGTGTAGCCTGAATTCTGCTCCCCGTGTGTCTGCCTTTCGGGTTCCCCCTGAGGGAGCTGGGCTGTTGCAGCCACCACGTCCAGCAGTGCCAGCGTTTCATATGGCACCATCAGTCAGCCAAGCCCAAGTGTTTCCTTGGAATGCACCCATGAGACCACCCATGAGACCACCGACAGGCGAAGGGGAGGAGTGAGCAGCAGCTGAGCCCTTGACTCAGACAGCTTATGAGCAGACTTAAAACACTCTGGACAAATATCCAATCACTATGGTGTACTTTGAAACCTGTGTAATGTTGACCTGTCAATTCCATTGCAGTGAAAAGAAGAAGACTACCTGGAAATAAAACCCAAAACATTCTTGAGTCCAGACGCACACAGGCTGCAGTCATTCGTGCGGGTGATTTCTGTATGAGCCCGACCTCTGGTCTTGCTGGTTAGAACCCCTGAGGGCAGCTCGGGGCCAGTCACTTCTCCCGTCATCACCTGCCCGTGGCTGATCCATCTCTCCTGGAGCTCGTGAGCAAAGCAGGATCTATTTTTTTTTTTTTTTTTTCAAATCTGGAACAGTCTTTGGAAAAGGGCATGGTTTGAGTTCGCACAGCTAGCGGTCGTCACTGGGAGTCTCCTGTGGCTGTTGTCACAGCAGTTTCGGTGACCACCAGAGACCCTGGTTCAGAGCGCAGATGACCGTGCCTTGCACTATAGTCTGGACCTGCTGCGAGCAGTTTTTGCTCTGGGCTCCCCTCAGAATTGGCAGCTTTATCTGTTATTAAGTAATTTTGAGTAGAGATAGGCAGTAAGACATGGAAGTTTTCCTTTTTTTTATGGTTGAGATAGCGGCAAATGTCCCCATCCCATCGAACTCTACAGATATCACCAAGGTGACACGTCTCTCCTACTCCTCTGACATGTGTGTCATTGGAAAGGCATCTGCTGTGCTTTCTATTTTCTCTCCGCATTTCCACTCAGCATCAGGCCATCTGCCTGGGGAATCAGCACGATGTTTCCTGAGACACTGAAACCACAGCTTCTAATAACCAAGAGTCTGTAGCCTACTAATGAGAGCAGTTGTCCCCGCTCCCTCCTGCCATGGGTTAACAGTCTACTCTTTTCTGTTCCCCTTGCCAAGTCTCTAAGTCTCAAAATGAGCTTATAGGTCAGACTGACCCGGGTTGGCGCAGGGGTGTCTCGAACCTGGAGAAACCAAGGACCGACCAAGGCGACCCCTCACACAGGGCACATCAGCATCTGCTTGATCTGAGTTGATGATACTGAAGTTGGAGATGACCAGAAGGCCACCTGTAGAGAGGACGTCCCTTTTCATGCAGCTTCCAAGCCTGGACTCCCCTTAAAGCCCCTGCTTGCTTCCCCTCAGGGAGACAGAGGATTTGGGAATTAGATCTCCCGTCTCCATTTTCTGCAGAAAATAAATGAGCTCTTCCCTCCTCCCAAGTCCTGTGCTTAGTAGCTGCACCAACAGGATCCAGGCGCTCAGAGTATGTATCATCCATCGAGAGAGGCAAGAAAGCCTTGACACTGCTGAGAGGTGCTGCCATGACTTCCAAGTTAGAGTTGACTGCTCCTGATGGTCACTGTAAATGAGCATAGAAAAGAAAGCATCAACCAGCTCACCACCTGCAGTGTCCACACGGCGTTTGCTTTTCCCAGCGCTGGAGGCAGGCTGACCTCAGTAGCAGCTGCAATTGGAGCTGCTGTTCATTTTATGATGACCCATAGTTATTTTCTAAGCTGCACTTGCCTGGGGCACAGGGCACACAGGCGAGTCAAATGGGGTTTTGATGGGAATCACAACCCCTCTGTTTTTATTATTATAGGATCATCAAGAAATGGTGGTTAGTTTCTTCAGGCAGAGGAGGGAAGGAAGGCTGCTTCTGATGACAAGGGTCTCCTGGAGATGTGAGTGGGGAAAGACACTCAGAGTCACCTGATGCTTGGGACTGTCCCTCCTCCCAACAAATGCCTCAGCTCGCACACACGAGGACTTTGATGATTTTGGCACTCCCATGAATGAATTTAGGGTCTAATTTTTAGCTGCATCTTTCCTGTGGTTACTAAAGGTAAGAAGTCTTTATACAGTCATCACGGACAGTCTGTGGTTCTTTGACTATGCCCAAAACTGTGGATTTCTTTCTGTAACTTCCTCAGTACAATCAGATCAGCCTCACACCCCACGTTCCTTACCGAGGCATCAGTACCACCTCAGTGGTCCAATTAACCACCGCTTGACCTACCTGAAGTTTTGCCTTCCATTGCCTTCGTATCCACCACGACCACATAATTTAAGCAACTTTGAGAGTATTTGATAACTTAAGTAACTTGGATGTCACTGCATTTTAGGAAGTCTCTCTCAGGAGCCCACTTTTCACTGGTAATGAGGTCATTCATCACTGGCCACCGGACAACCGACACTCAAGTCCCTGTCGTGATGGTTTGACTCCTGGGATCATGCCTGGTGCCAAGGCTGGTCATCTTCAGGGTTGATTTAGGGAGACCACAGGGCATTTCAAACTTCAGTGCCCTGGAGCTGAAGGAGTAAAAGGAGAAGGTGACACTAAGATTCCTGACTTCTGAAAGCTGCCACCAACCACAGAGCTGGGGGCACGAGAGGACAGAGGCACTGGTCACAGAGCTCAGGCCCTCACTTCTTGCTGGCTCTGGGGAGCTGGCTGCTATTATCATCACTGACTCACAGCTTACAGAGCCCCCCCAACACCTGGAAAAAGTACCAGAGGAGTAGGAATTGCTTGGTTTTTGAGCCACCAGAGAGGAAGAGAGAGCACCTTTCCTTCCCGGCACTTTCTCATATTGGCAGGCGGTAGCATCATGCCACAGGGCTGTCCTCTGAGGATTACATGAGATAAACTATGTAAAATGCCTGATGCAGAGCCTGATCTATAAGGGTCCATCTGTTCCCCACCACTTTGAACAGGTGCCTGTGCTACGGGGGCTCTGTTTTCTCAACTGTCACGGGAACAGACATGGCTAGTGGTTCCCTCAGGTTCCTCCCAGATTGGATGAACTGACTAGCTCTGAATCACCCCTGAAATGACATGAACAGCAGAGACTCGCAGCAGAGGGAGAAGGAGGGCCTGGCTGCAGAGAAGGAGCCCAGTGGGGGGAGAACGGAGAGGGGAAGAGCAGTTCTCACTGTCTCTGAGAGTTCTGGCGATACCCTGGCCTGGAGTGCATATTCCAAGGATAGCACGTCAGACCCCAGTGCCCTCAGTGTGTCTGATCACTCTTGGCTGATGTCGCCCCTCTGTCCCTGATGGTAGCTCACTCTCAGTTCTGTGCAGGTGCAGGAAATTGCCTGGGGCAGTGAGCTCTACACCCAGGAAGGGGAAGCCACGCCAGCGTGCAGATTGGGTTTATAAACACCCTAGCCTTCCAGGGCTGGCGCCCCAGAGCTCCCAGTCTTTCTGCCGGGTTGGAATCATGAGTTGAGACCAGTAATCCCCACAGTGCCAGAGATGACCCCACAGTGCCAGAGATGACCCCACAGTGCCAGAGATGACCCCACAGTGCCAGAGATAACCCCCACAGTGCCAGAGATAACCCCCAAAGCATTTACCTGTGACTCAACCACACTGTGGTATTCTGTTCCCTTTAAAGAAACAGGCAACTGCAGGTGGTGGGGAGTCCTCTTCTCTTGTGGCTCCTGATTCCTCGCAGGAGCAGGAACAGCACCAGCAGCCCAGGGCCAATAGTCAGCATTGGCAAGGGCCGTCTTTAACACAGGATAAAAAGGGCAGCTGCTTTGGGGCCCCCTCAACAAATGGAACCTGGGGAAACTCCACTGTCCCTTTTGTCCTGAGTTAAAATGGCCCTAGTTTATTAAAAACAGGACAAAATTGACATTTATAATAGAGTGATACGGAAATATGAAAAAGAAACCAAAACAGTTCTGTCTCATTTAAAATGCCATGTATGGTCAGCTAGAACTGACCAGGGCACGTTGGGGAAAGGCCAGGATGGCAGAAAGTGCCACTGCAGGAATCAGTGACCAGTGGATGCTAACAGAGTAGGTACGGCCTGAGTGGGTGGGATCTGCTGCCGGGGACGTGCTCATGAAAATAAAACGCATCTGAACATTCCTTGTACTTTCTCTGTGGAGCAGGAAGAGAAAGGTTTCACAGGGATGTCATTTTCTGTGCATCTGTCAGCTGAACAGTCTCAGGGGACACCAGTCTCTGCCCTGGCCTCTGTCCCTACCCCAAGTGCTCTGTTTGTTCTCCCTCTCCCGCCCCTCATGGCCAATCCCCTGCCTGGCCCTTCTCTGGTCCCAGCGCCCGGCCTTCTCTTACCACTGGACTGGTCTCCACAACAAGGAGATGGGGCCATGAGGAATATGCTTTCTCTTCAGCCCATACTCTCACCCATGTTGGGCCAGAGGCGATCATCTCGGGACTGTCTCTGGACCTGCGGGGATTCTGCGAGGGTCTGGTCCCCCTGCACCTGCCCCGCCTCTCTCGCCCTTTTCTTCAGATCATCAGCCCAAGGCTTCTCCACCTACCAGCTGCCCAGGCCTCTCTCGCCCTTAACCAGAAAGCAAGTCCTCTCCAACTGTTCTTGCCTTCCAGCTGCTCCTCTCCGTCCTGCCAGCGGTGTCTGGAAACATCTTGCTTCCCAGCCCACACTGTCCCAGCCACCTGGAGAGTCCCTTCCGTAACCTACGTCAGCTGACCACTCCTGCCCATTCTTCAAAGCACACTCAGATGTCACCTTTTCTAAACCAGTGCAGCAGGTGTGGCCATCTCACCCCACATCCTCTCGGTCCATTCAGACTTGCCCGGCCATAGTGGCAGCTCCTGGTCCCTGACAACCTCCCTTCTCAAATGCCTGCTTCTCTCTCTTCTTTGCCTGTGGGCTTCCTCGTTGCCACAACATCCAAGCATAGGGTACTCAGCACATCCCAGGAGCGGCCCTCGGACTGTGGGTGATCAGGGTCAGTAGACCAAGACCCCAGGCTTGGGTGCACCCTGGTGGCCTCGCCGTCTAGTACACCTGGAGCAGTCACACACACATGCCAAGGTCCCGGGTTCCAGACCCAGGGCTGGGGTGAACAACTAAACAGAAAGAAATGCTTCTTCCTCCCTGCCTGCCTTCATTACTACCTGCACCTTTCTTTTAAAAATAAAAAAAAGGAGCCCAGGCTTTATCTGGTGAAGATGGAGCCCTGGTCACTCACAAAGTTCACAAGAATGACCACGCCTTTGTTGACTCTTCTCTTCTCCCTGCATCATTCTCCACACCCATCACTGTGTCCCTGGAATTACCTCCCCAATAAACCATCCCAACCCAAGTCATCGTTTTGATTCTGGGGCAGATGTCTTCCTCACCTTCCCCTCCCCAAGAGAGTTAAGTGTTCTGATGTCTATTCAAACACTTCTCAGGACAGAGTCTGTCTCCCGGCTCCTCACAGCTAGTAAGGATGTGTCCTGTTCACCCAGATTTCCAGCAAAGAGATGTCCCTTTCTTGAGTGAAAGACAAGACGAACGAATAAACGAATGAATGAATAACTTGCTGTGTCTCTAGGGTATCTAAGCTGGGTGTCTCTGCTGCAGAGAGATTTATGCCAACAGGCCTGGCCCTGCCAAAGCCAGTCTTTTCCAGCGACATCAAAAGGACTGTAACTGCACACCTCCAGGCCCTCCACGCTGCCGTCCCATTCCACCATCCATAACGCAGTCATCTCCGAAAAGCCAGGAATGCCTCCTGCAAGGAAAACTCCTCAGACTCAGCAGGAGGTTCCGACAGTTAAATAAAGGTTAAAGAACAGAGTGAAATGCTATTATAATGTGATATAATTCAGCTCTGCCTCCCTGAAAATGTCACTCTGGGGAGATAGATTTGTCCCAGCTGGACTCCAGGGCTTATTCAGAAGCGCTCGGACAACTGCCTGTTCACAGCGGATGACGGATGACGGTAGCCCCAGGAAATGGTCATTTCAATACAGCAATTTACTGAGCCCACATGCCTGGATCGGGGTTTCCAGCAGGAGGAATTCAGTCATTGTTGGGAAACTGCAGCTGAGACCAGCAGAAAAGCAGAGACCACATCTGGCTTTGATGCCGCTGGAGCGGGTGAGCTGTTCCAAGTGCACCTGGAATTCCCCAGGCGCGTACCCTCCATCCTGGTCTGGAGAAAGAACCTTCTCCTGAGCAGCAAAATGAGCTCACACAGAATCTACACAGACCTGGACTCTGAGCCTGAATTCAGAGAGGTCCTGCCCTGGGAGCAGTCCCACATGCATCCCAGGGTCCTGGGTTCAAGACCCAGGGCTGGGAGGAACAACCAATGTGAACAACTAAATAAAAATAAATGCTTCTTCCTCCTCTCTCTTCCTCCCTGTCTACTCATCTTCATTCTTGCCTGAACCCTTCATTTAAAATAAAAAAGCCATGGCTTTTCTAGAGAGCAGGGAAGGAAGGACTGTACTGAAAATTGTGGTCAGTGGCGAATGGTCCTAAGTACAAGTTCTGTTGTCTTTTGAATGCTGTTTATTCACACCTCACGTGACATACACAGTCACAGGTAAAAGGCTGTGGCTGTGGTCATCAGCGGTGGCCAGGCAGGCTTCTAACTAGACCTGAAGCAGAGCTAAGCCAGCTCATTCAGCAGCCCAGGTGTGATCTCAGAGCAGCAGGGCAACTGGCTCGGGGAGTC
>RJWH01006376.1:0-56083 GCA_004363575.1 Solenodon paradoxus
GTACAGATAGTGTAAGAATTGAGTTAAATGGTAGGGCACCCAGTTGGTATCCTGAACATTACTTTGTTGTGTGTCAGGAAACCAGCCCCCTCCATACATTAGAATTGGGTGCACAGAAAAATATTCTCCCTAAATCTCATTTCATCTCTAGATCCCTACAAATGAAGGTGTTGTTTATTCCAGTTTACAGAGACAAATACTCAGAAATTATGCAAATATGCCTAAAGCTAGTAAATGGCCAGACAAGATTTTAAACCAAGCATGTCCACCTCTATTGATCTTTATATATCATGTTACTACCCTTACATTGTCTCCAGTCTTATGTCTTCATTCTCATTTAGCTTAGTTCTTTCTTGCTTATTCTAAAAGATATTTCATATCTGCACATATACATTTAGAAATCCAATTTAAATTCTAGACCCCAGAAAGTCAGACATACCCCCAAATGATGTTGCTGCCCTCCAAAAAAAAGTTATAGAATGAAGTAAAATAACCTTTTGCTTGCTTTCTTGATTGTTCATTAATTTTAAGCTTATACGCCTTCAATGATTATGTGTAACTATAAATATTAAATTGTAACTTGTACCATTTTGAGGCCTTCTGAATCTACCTCCATGTTCTGTTTGTATGTAAAGTTTAACCTCCACGCTATGACAGGGTTGTATTCATACTTTACCTATCTCTTTTCATTTAGGGCCTATGTTGCACTATGTATGGATGTTAATATAGTATGCTGATTCATCCTTGGCTACCATTTTGTTCTGCCTTTAATATGGAAACATAGCTTTGTTTTATAATTTATTGCAATTTTTCTGATCTTTAAAAAATTATTGCCCACTTATGTCATATACTGCAGAATTAATGCCAGGAACAAGTATAACCCCCTTGTCTCCTAGCTTCTATCCAATAAATTCTTTACGTCCACTTTACTACATTAATATTCCAGAATAAGTTAGAGTATGTATATATGTCTATATAATATGTACATGTATTATATATACATATGTATATATAATATAATAATATAATATTTTATTTCTAATGCTGAGTGATCATACTATTCTTCATATTGTCACCTAACAGTCCTCATAATAAACTTTCCCAGTAAGAAATTGGATTTTGGAAGGCATCCATTTAACTTTATTATGTAAGCATGCATATAACAGAGCAACATTTTACCAATTTAAAAAATTACAAATTATGGTACTCTTCTAAAACTTTAATTTTCAAACTGCTTGTGTTTTTGCCTATTTATTTTTAGGGTAATTTTTTTAAAGACTTGTGCAATACATTTTGAGATGAAACTTAGTGGCTTTTGTCTGATAAATTGGATCATTTAGTTGAATATTTTATCAGATTGATTTCTTGAATATCTGTTAAGTAGTAGTTCTTTAAGTTTATTATATGATAAATCCAAATGGCAATATCTCATTGTTTGCTTTGCTTTTGTACTTACATTTTTCAGAGGAAAACTACTACTGTAATTATAGTCAATACAAACCTGCATTGTATGCAAATCTGTGACGGTTGAAAGTGGCATCTCTGTTTTATTTACTATAAAATACTTTAATTTCCAGTCTTGAGATTAATATTGAAATATGGTATGCAAATTATTTACTCAACAAAACTTTCCATTTTCCAAGTGATTTGGGAAGCGCTTTACTCTCAAGATCTATGTTACAATATGACCTGAAATTCCACCACCTGCTCTATTTCCTTCATCATTAACCACTAAAGAATAAATATTAAATGATAAAGTTATAACAAAGTGTTCACCATTGCACATTACATATTCTCTGTGTAAGCCTAATTAAACTCTAGTCAGGATTTTCTCTGCAAGACAGATACCCGAACTTTGGCTTGCCCTCCAATTTGATTAAATTAAAAAAAAAAAACCAGAATCTCTCCTGATAATTAGCTGACCACAGTGAGAGACAGACATTCCTGATCATGCTGTCTGCTCCCTTTCACTCATTGGCCCAACTTTCCTTCAAAAATTTCTGCCATCTCTGCATACCTCTCCCTATAAAAAGACAGCATTTTTAAAATTGATTTTGAGATATACTCCAATCCTAATGTCAGAACATTCTCCCTATTTCAATTGTTTTTGAATAAAATCTCTCCTGATCTAAGTCCAGATTTGTTTCTTTTTGACAATTGTTAGCATTCCTGATTGGGTATGTTACTTTAAAATTAATTCTACTCCACCTACCTCCTCATGCCTAATAAAAGCATAAAGGTCATAAAAGTTTATGAGCATGTTGATGAAGTTCCTTGAAAGAACCATTTGATTAGAGTACATATTTGATATTATCAGTCAAACGCCTTGTCTCTAAATTGCTTAAATCACTGAATTAAAACTACTAGAAATTTGTTGCCCATTTATTTTACCCTGTTTAATGAAGTTCCTAACTGAAGTTTTATGTTTTATGTCTTGCAAACTCATTCTGAATAACAGTGACAGGAACACAAATGTTCATTGTAGTCACCAATGTTTTGACTTTACTGAGTGATTAAAAAGGAAGATCTGTATTTGGAATTCCAACTCCTTCAGATACTAGATGTGAACCTCAAATTGCCACTGACTGATAAAGCCAAGGAATAGCCTTTGACATTTGCAGCATAGCAATAGATGTCAGATATATAGTGTGAAGAAATGTTGGTGACTGTGGAGACCAGTAGTGTCAGAGTGGTCATTGCCCTTCTAAGATAAGCCAAGGTCTGGTGGCAATGAAAACAAATGGTGCACTTAAATTAATCTCTCAAAAATATGTACACAGTTGTCACTATTTAATCAGTACCAATATTTTTCTTAGAAAACTTTTGAGGTTGCTCTGAAGGCATTTTTCCTCAGAATGATAACACAGCATTGTTTTTTGTTTTAACATTTCTGAATAATAGATTTGAAACAAATTGTTCGAGTAGATGATTTCAGATATTATTATATAGATGTTGTTTCACAGTAGTTCTCAATTCTGACTACACCTTAGAATGCCCTAAAGAAGTAATACCAATGCCCAAGCTCCACTCCAGAACAATTAAATATAAACATATGGAAAGGGGTGGGTAGAAGGTAGGGATGTATTCTGAAAGTTGCCGAGGATATTCTTTTGTGCATCTGAGAGAATGGTCCCTGGGTTCAGATTATCATACTGAGAATCCAGACTAACACTGTTTTCCATGAGACTGGAATGTTGGCGGGGAGTGGGGAGGGCGGGGTCGGAGGTGGCAAGTTCTTCAAACTCCTCAAGTCTCGTTTTTTACATTTGCAATATAAAGATACTGGTCATTAATGAAAACTAAGTGAGATAATTATGTAAAATGCTTAGCATATTTTCTGTCATGTAATAAGTGCTCTATGTGCATTGTTGTTTTTATTATTATTGTTACTGCATGTTCTATTATTAGATCTTGAATTCTATCATATAACAGAAATAAGTTATAGTATTGAGCTAAAGCTACAAACTTCCTGTCCAGTATTACTACCTGCAGCTGATGCTCTGACAACAAAAGAGTTAAGCCCAGCTTCTCAACATCTTAGTCAACATGGTGAGCATGTCACTCTTCCTGCTTATCATTCTTTACCACAAGATGGCTATAAATAATTCCAAGCAACATGAGTGAAAGTGGCACTTTCTCTGCTTCAAGCTTCCAGGACAGTCAGAGGCAAGATGGAGAGTATGAGGGACCTTTATCCTTCACCTTATCCCTTCTACCCATCATGACATACAAGGCAACTATACCTGGATTTTTCAAAAAGCTTTCATTTTCTCAAAGTCTTTCTTAACCCTATAAAACAAGGAACTGATGCTAAATATGACACGTACAGGAGTTTCTTTTTTAACTCCTCCATGTAAAAATGTCTGTTTTTCTTCAGTACTGAAGATACTGAAGAAAGTACAAGCTAGTCTCCAGAAAGTGACCAAATCAATTCTTCTAAAATGTAAACCTGCTCACACTGCTCCTTTGCAGAGACTTTTTTTTCTACTGACTTGCCAACTCCTATCAGAATAAAAATCAACATCCTTAGGATAATCTTCATAAACATACTGCTCAGTCACACCTATTCCCCGGTCTCAGCTCCTCTGTGGAGCCAATTCATTTCTGTCACTTTCTCAGTACAGACTTCCTTGTGAATCTTCAAACACTCCAGGTATGTTCCCTAGGCCTGTACACTTCCTTGGCTACTTTTCCAAAGATATTGGAGGCAGCCTTCCTCAATGATTATAGATCTTTTAGAATGCTGCACTGAGGTTCTGCTTACCAATTTGCATTTCAAAAAATCTCTTAAAGAATTAACATTTTTTAAAAGGATAGTCTATGTTCATGGATAGGAAGAATTAACATTGTTAAAATGATCATTTTACCTAAAGCAATATATAGATTTAATGTAACTCCTATCAAAATTTGAAGGTAATAGAATAAAATATTTATATGGAATCACAAAAGATCATCAATAGGAAGTCACGAGAACAAAAGAACAAAAATGGAGGAATCCCACTACTATGGTTCAAACTATACCACAAAGCAATAGCAATCAAAACAGTATGGTAATGGAATATACCCAGAAACACAATGGATCAATGGAATGATATTGACAACCCAGAAATAAACTCACACATAGATGGTGAGTTAAGGAGCTAAGCACATACAATGGAGAAAGGAAAGTATTTTCAATAAATGTTACTAGAAAAACTGAAAAAGAACGTTCAAAAGAATGAAATCAGACACTCTCTAGGACCACATACACAAAAAAATTCTAAATAGATTAGAATTTTGAATGTAAAACTAGAAACAGTAAAATACATAGAGGAAATCATAGACAGTATATTCCATAACATTGACCTTGGAGATTACCTTGGGGATTCCACTCCAGTGCCATGAGAAACAAAATAAAAATAAGCAAATGGGACTACATCAAGCTAAATAGCTTCTGAACAACAAGAGAAACTATCTTTGGAATGAAATGACAGCCAAATGGGAGATGATATTTGCATGTCATAGTCCAACAAGGGGTTAATATCCAAGATATATAAAATGTTCATGAAAATCAAAAACACATAAGAACCATCCAATAAAAAAATGGGCAGAGAATCTGAATAGACACTTCTCCAAAATGGCAGGTGGCCAATAGGCACATGAAAAAATTTTTATCATCGCTTATTGTTAGGGAAATGCAAATCAAAACTATAATGAGATATTACCTTACATCAGTGAAAATTACCTATATTGAAAAGACTACAAGCAACAAGTGTTAGTTAGGATGTGGTGCGAGCCCTTGTACACTGTTGATGGGAACGTGAATTGATGCAGTCACTTTGGAAAACTGTACGGAGGTTCCTCAGAGCGTTATAAATAGAATGCTGTATTATCCAGCAATTCCACTTGTAGGTATCCGTTCAAAGAATGTAAACCATTAATTAAAAAATTCACCCACTGTTGGAGTAGATGTTAGGGCCATTGTCTCTGACCAAGAGTGCAGTCCACATACATCCTAAGGATCTAGGTTTGCATCCTGGGGCCTGGGAGAACAACCAAGATGAACGACTAAATAAAAATAAAATAAAAATACTTCTTCCTCTCCTTTCTTCCTGCCTGCCTGAATACTTGCCTTCATTTATCCTGCACCTTTCCTTTAATAAAGATATATGCATCCCTATGTTCATTACAGCATTATTTATTAGAGTCAAGAAATGGAAAAAACTTAAGTGCCCATTGACAGATGGCTGAATAAAGATGAGACAGACAGACAGACACACACACACACACACACACACACACACACACACACACCCCGAAATAATACTTAGCTATAAAAGAAAGATGAGATCTTGCCATTTGAGACAAGGATGGAACTAGAGGGGATTATGCTACATGAACACTAAGTCAGGAGGAAAAAGACAAATACCAGGTGATTTCACTCATGTATGAATATAAAGAAACAAAACAAAACAAAGGAACAAACAAAATAAAAGAAATGCTAACTCTTAGATCTGACAATAGAACTGAAATTACCAGAGGGGAGGACTATGGGAGGTGGTAGTAAACAGTAGTGGCGGTACAGTGGAAAGTGTTGGAGGACTATTCAAAATTGGCAACAGTTGTGGTGTGTTAGCATATATTTGATGAAGAGTGAGCTTGCATGTCTAAAACATATAGCATAAATTAATTTTACCTCAATAATTGTTTTAATGTAAAAGTCATTAGTGGAGACAAGAACCTTAAATTCATGTAGATTCTAAACATTTCTCCCTGATTTCCAGAAAATAGTCTAGAAAATTATATAATATTTAAATTACAAATGATATGATTGCAAAATGTAAGATGCTACTCAATATATATGAAAGCAAAAAAATTCATTTCTTCTATCAGCCACTTTCCAAATGCTAAATTTCCTTCAGTTTTCTGTACAAAATGCATTTACCACCTGAAAGTAATATAAGCATTTGTTTACTCATCTCCAGCAAGGAAGTTTGTGAGAAGATACTTGTTTAGTTAACTGTCATACCCTAGTGCCTAGTGTAATGTGTGTACTCTGTCAAAGGTAGTCACCAAACCATTGCTCAGTAAAGGGATAAATAGTATTGCATCCTGTTTTTTTAATATTATTTAATTTACACATCTTGCAACAATTATAGGGATATTTATCTTACATACTTTTTTTGTTTTACAGGAGGCATCGTAGGGATAATTTCTTTTTTATTTGCGAATTTGCTATTGTCAATACAGCCCCTTAAACACTCCCCAGAAATTAATGATGGCTTTTTAAAATATGTTCTGAAATTTTGTGGCTCTGATGTCATCTTGATTGATTCACCCATATTGTGCTTCTAATAAGTTAATGACTCTCTTCAGCTCATATGGAAAAGCCTATTTCATACTACTGTCTTTCAGAAGTGTGCTAAAAAAATAAGTCTACTTCTACTATATAACAGTGAATTTTAGAAAGGCTTTTTTTCAGCTTCTGTATACTTTTAGAGTAAAGATGTTGAAGAGTGTCCATTTCAAACTTTAAGCTCATCCCAGGATGCTTTCTCCTTTTAAATTCATTTGCTTTCTTCTTCTTCTTCTTTTTTTTTTTTAAAGAAAAGTGCAGGCAGCAAGAGAGGAGGAAGAAGGATTTTATTTTTTATTTAGCTCTCCATACTGGTTGTTTTCCCCTGGGCCCAGGACTCAAACCCAGTGGTATGTGTGACTTGCTCCTTTGGAGGCTATGGACTTAATTACTACTCCACCAGGGGGCACCAATTTTCTTTATGCTTATTCCTTACCAAGAGATTTTATTTATTATAATCAAAAATTGTTGAAGAGGTATATTTTGTACAAGGATCTACTTTTTATGATGAATATACTTAGAGAGTATGAATTTTTCTCCTTCTCTCTGGTTCTTGTCCTGGAACTCAGTACACTCTTTGTGTCAATTATTATATGTATTATTATGTTCTGAATTAGATTCACTTTTACCTGTACTACTCACTAGATTCTGAATTTCCAGAAAGCTAAAGAACTTTTCATATGAATTTTTGTCTGTTTCCCAGTTGTGTGTGTGATATGTGCTTAGCTGTTGTTAAATCTAATTGAACGTATGCTGGAACAAAATGGCACATTTAACCTTCTTGACTTACACTTGGAGACTTGGATTTATCTACATTGTCTCATTTTTATATAGAATTGTTTTGAACTAGATTATGTCTATGTAAACGAGCAGTAAATCGGAACCCAGGAAACCTAGCTATCTAGCAAAATCAGTTAATCATGAGCTGAGAATCTATGACATTTCATTAATGTATAGTCTAGTTACAGATAGCCTGGAGAGAGACAGAGAATCAGATAATGGATGAAACCAGTCTTCTACATAGGTATGAAGAATTGTAATCAACCTGAGAAGCTAGCAGAACCCCTGTTGATTCCACAGCATCTGCCATCACCTGCAGAATTCCCCAGATACTGCACCTTCTTTCACATTGTCTGTATAACTTGTCTATATAACTTCTGTAGCCCTGATAGTTGAAGAAATAGATTAGAGCAAGTCTCCCACTTCCTCAGTTGGCACTTCTCAATAATAAACCTAACTTTCCTTTCACCAACATTTGTCTTTTTGAGTGTTGGCCCTCAGGGTGTCAAGTGGTGGAGCTGGGTCCAGTAACATCTAGAGAATCATATGTATGGGGTGTTGTATGAGTAATGGTTGAAGGAACTAAAAGTGCTAAACTTATATTTGTGGGTAACTGTGAAGGAGTGGGAATTAGTTTTTATATATTCACAAAATAGTCGCTAGTAAAAGAGGTGACTCACGCTGTGCTGCCAAAGAAAATATACCTGAAGGTGCATCCTGGTGGAGTTAGATCAGCCGCCTCTCAAGGAGTGCAGTTGACATAAATGCCAAGGGCCCAGGGCTAGGAGGAGCAAACAAGATGTACAACTAAATAAAAATAAATCAAATGTTTCATCCTCCTCTCTCTTCCTGACTGCTTGCCAACTCGCTTTCATTCTTGCCTGTACCTTTCCTACAAAAAAAAAAAAAAAAAAGATTATATGTGATGGGTATAAAGATATACATGTTTCAACTCAAGGAAGAAAGTGCTTTCTCAATACTGTTCATCAGGAGATTGGTATCCTTCCAACACAATATATTTCTCAGCACTGAAAACACTAGGGCAGGGGACCTTAAGTATCTCTCAAAAAAGGATGAATGTTGGTTCTGTGAAATGTGTTCGTGTTCTCTTGCACTAACTAAACAAAAATTTGGTTAGAGAGATGAACAAATTCAACCTTTTGGTGGATCTTTAATCCCAGTTATGAAATTTAAATACATAATGTTCTCTTTTGTATTTTGGAAGTAAAAGTTAAAATAACCACATTCTGATTTTACTGTTATTTTCTGTCCTTTATACTCTTTAATATCTTAAAGTTGAAGAACACTACGTTTATTTTATATATGATAAAACTGAATATTCTAAAACATTTTGCTATCTCCAGGAAAATCTACATCCTTCAGATTTTTAAATTTTAAGCTAAATTGACTCAATCTCAAGGAAGTAAACTTCAAATAAATGTGGTTATTGGCAATGTATAATTATAATATCTAGCACTGTCCCAAGTATTAAAAAGTACTAAAAAAGAAGAGATTATCTTTACTGACAGGATGTTCATAATATAATTGAGGAGAGATTCAGCTACATGAATAACAATTATTGAATGATATTTTTCATTATAAAGAAGGAAATTATTGCATCACAGCAATCTGAATTATGTTCTGAATTTAGATGTGAAAATCTGGCACTGTTTAAATAAAAAGACATGTCCTGGTAGAATGGGGTTTGGGTGTAGTCCACCTACAGCCCAAGGCAACAGGTTCATGTGCCAGGGTTAGGGAGAACAATCAAGATAAACAACTAAATAAAATAAATAAAGTGCTGCTTCCTCCTCTCTCTTCTTTCCTGCTTGCCCATTCACCTTCCTTCCTTCCTGCACCTTTCCTTTAAAAAAAAACCCTGGTACTGAAACTTGCAGGCCTATCTTTATTAAAGAATAGTTAGCTGATAAAGATAAATGTGCTTTGAGAAAGGTGAGCTCTTGTTTTGATTGTGAATTTAGTTACATAAGTTGTGCTGGAGTTGAGGCTTAGGCTGGTCCTAAAAGATAGAAGGAATGTTGATGCCAAAAGCATATTGGAGGAGAAAAATGTGTTATTTTTAAGTAATTTATCTTTTATCTGGACTAGGATCTTTATTAACTGAGTATTTAACTTTTGTTCTCTTGGTACTCCTTTATTCTATTGTTGTGATCAAGAAAGAAAAAATCAGATTTAGTAGAAATATTGATGCATTTATATTATTAAATACTAGTGATAACATGTAAACAATGTGGCTAAATATTTTTAACTATTTCAAATTACCTTTGTTCTTTTCATTTTCTTCCAAACTACTGCATAATAACAGGAATGTAATTTCTTCTCTAGGGCTAGTCCTAGAATGTGCAGTATCTCTAGTGTCATGAATTCCAAGTTACGTTTTTATTAAATTTAGCTTTGTTCAATTTTCACTTGTTATCCTCCTATGAATTATGTTAGCTATAATATAATTTTTATGTCTGAAAGAGCAGGAGCTACAAATTGTAAGTTACAGGGAACTCTATTCACTGTACCTTTCTAGAGAAGTGGGATCCTGGATTCAAATGCTAAATAGGTAACAAAGATATTAGAATTAGAACTGGCATAATCAGTAGGGGTGATATAGTAAAGGGCAAATGGAAAATTGGGAATTAGATGCCCTGAATATTCAAATAAAAACAATATTTAAAAATTTAGGCAGCCAAACTATGTTGGAGGCATATTTGTTTACCAGCTGCTTTCATCTTCAGTTAGTTTTTGTTTTGATTCTTGTTACCTTTAGTTTCTATATGTGCTTTTGCTCTTAAGTGAATTTTTAATGCTATTTAAGGTAAATGGAAAAAGATTTGTGTATTTTATGCCCAGAGAATTGTTAGTTCAAGACATTCGCTTATTTAGTTACTCATTCAACAACACTATTGAACATCAATACTCTTGGGCCAAAATGATGAATTTGCAATATCATTCCCTTTAGAGGATTCCGGGATAAGTAACTCTTGTAATACAATAGGATAAGTGCTATTGAGAGAGGAGCCCTCTTATAAATGTGTTTACAAACAAAAACAGGAATTAATACAGCTGGTTACATAAGACAATTCAAATTTTTTTTAAATTTCACTTTTAGAAACCAAAATATATAACTAAAGATAGGTTCAATAGACTTGACATGAAATCCAAAGTATAAACTTGCTACACATGAAAGACTACGATGTATTAAGATAGTTTTAAATTTTAAATCAAAGTGAAATTGCTTATATTTTTAAATCTTTTATTCATGTGTTTTCAAGTTCAGTTTCCTTCATCTATCAATTATCCATTTAAAGTGTTTGTCAAATAAATTTAGAAAAATAGAACAAAATAATTTTTAAACTTTTAGAAATTAATCTTGAAAACCTTAAAAATGCCATTGGTCTACTCTAAGTCTGACTTGTGCTACATATCTTGAATAGACAGTACTCAAGAATTGGGGAATGTGTCCAGAAATACCCATCTGACTAGAAAAACAGGGATTCCTATGTTTAGAGATAAAGTTTGTGGAAATTTTCCTAGTAAATAATTTACTCTAGTTGTGGATAAAATTGGTGAACATTTCAAATGTCTTTATAGCCGCCTTAAAAATGAAGTCATCGATGTAAAATAACTAAGAAGGTAAGGTTTTGGAAATGACATTATGTCTGTAATGAGAGTCTTTGGATATGTGATAAACATTTAAATCGGAGCTCAAAAATAAGAATGACCAGGTGTTACTGAAAATGATCTGTGCACCTCAGGGCCAAATCAGGATGGAGGAGACCGAGTTTGGGTGGGTAAGGAAAAGAAAATGTATTGCTTTGCCAGGCAAAGGAGGTCACAGCAGGCTCATGCCTTGAAGACTGCGGACCTCCTTTGGAGAAGGAGTGAGTTTTTTTTATAGAGGCAACATAGCCTTAAAATCTGCATTCCCGAAGTCTGGTTTTTGTCTGGGCAGTAACCACAAGTAAATTATTATCTCAACAATGAGTCAGCACAGTCTTATGACTGTTTCCCAACTTCTTTCACATCCTCCTGGCACCACAAGCTTCATAAATCTGTCTGTCCTTCAAGTGAACAATGGTTATAGATTACGTCAATTACAAGGGGTGGGGGTAAACATAAGGTCTGGTTACTAACCATATTCCTATAGTTTGTCATCAGCTCCATAAGCCTTTATATATAGCATCCTATTTTCCCCATATCCCCATATCACCAGTGTTCAGTTCAGTGCCAGCCACAGTCAAGAGTGGCCTTGAACATTCAAGCAAGTTTCCAATTCAGTTATCTAAATCTCTTTTAAAGCTATTCTCAGTAATCTGATATTGTGAATAAATATGGAGTCATTCCTTCATTAAACAAATATTTATTGTGTCTACTATATGCCAGACTGTGTTCTAGGCACTCAGTTTACATCAGAGATCAAAATAAAGATATCCCTATCCTGTGAAGCGTAAGTCTAGCAGGGGAATACAAACAATAAACAGTGCATCATAAAAAACAAGTTTTATTGTAGGTGATAAACGACACACACTAAAGGCAAAAGAAAAAGAGAAGGGTAAGGTTAAGGGGAGTGAGTATAATTTGTAGTATGATGCAGAGTCGTAAGGAGAGATTCCTTTAAGAGAATAAAAATTGAGTAGAGATTTGAAGAAATGGAGGGAGTTAGGCAGATACTAACAGAAGATTCTTCCAGAAAGAGGGAATAGCTGTTGTCAAATCTTCAAGATAGATGATTACACATCCTATGTGGCTTAAGTGGCATGAGCCAAGGGAGAGGAGGGTAGGAAAATGAGTTAGATATAACAGAACACTGGTCCCCGTGGGAACTTGGAAGCTATTTTAAGGATTTAGACTTCTACTCTGAATGAAATGAAGAGCCATTGAATGGTTTGAGCTCAAGAGAATGTGGCAGTCACCAATTTTTATCTACCAATCTATCTACAAGTTATTACTCATTAAAAATGTAACTGTTATACCAAACTGATAACTTCTGCTGTGTTGAAAGAGAAATTATTTTTAAATTATCTCATGATTCAGTAAACATAAAGATGCAACCTACGTGTTGAAAGCAAAAACTAGAACCCCAAGTAAACGCCAGTCTCACAAAAGATTCAGTAGAGCAGGATGGGACTGGCAAGTGCCAGGTGCAGATCAATCTCAGGCACAGAACTGATGGCACCCCTATCACTCAGTGTCCATTTAAGGTTAGTGCATATCCTATACAGTTTTTCTAAGAGTATGTCAACCAATGGGAGAGCAGGGAAATCCTAGGAAAATACAGATTTAAGGAAGTGACACCCCACTGTGCTCACACTTTCTCAAAAGTCCTGAGGACTTAGATAATAAGCTGCCTCTGCTGCCCATAGTCAATAACCAACTTTTAAAGTGCTGTGGTGAAAAAATATGATTGCTGAACATACATTACATGAAGGAATGATATCATTATGTATGTGAATTATCCCTGCTGCCTGAGGATCATGAGGAAACATAGATATAACTATGTTGGATGAATCTACATAATCAATACTGAATTAGTCATCATGGTATTTTCATGCCAGACAAGGGAGCAGGGAGTGGTATGGCAGGTGGTGAAATGTCCCAGCATCCGCTTCATAACTCCTTTGTACTTTGGCCACCTCTCATTCCCCCAGATCCCTTAAAACCCTTTGGATACTCACTAAGAATGGTATTTTTATGATAGAAACCAGGAGCTATGGGAGTCAGTGAGAAACAATGCAGCCAGATATCACAATAGCAATTAGTGGTGAAATTTCTTGTGATGGAGGATGGGCAGACATATATGGAAAGAAACCAGAATGGTAAATGAGGCAATTCACAGTTGGTGGGCCTCTATCCATGACCAAAGTGTTAGAAAACTTCTGCAGCTTAATATGGAATAGCTAAGCGAAGAAAAAGATCACAAACTAACTTTCACTTTGCTCTATCTTCACAATCCTCGTGTTGATGAGAATAATAAAAACCTTATTACAGTTCTAAGGTTTTAGGAAATAATCTCAGAAAGTAGGGGAAAATATATTGTGTAGCATTATCCAGGAAGCTCACATTCTATATAAAAGGATTTCCCGCAAATGAGATCAGGCACAGTTGAGCGCAAGCCCTACTGGGCATCTGTTTGTTCTGAATAGAAGAGAGACAGCATGGTGGCCTTTCAAGAGCAAACGTAACAGTGTTGCCTAATAGTGATGCAGAAGAAAGAATCTTGCCTACCTTTATAGAACATCATAACCTAAAACTGATCATTGTAATAATTAATATTTTCTTTCTTTTCATATTCACAAATCAGTTCTACATTTCCTTAGACAACTCTAAAAATTCAACATCAGCCTTGATGTTGACATGGGAGGTGATCATAAGAAGTCATAGAAGAATGAGCTTCAAGTGTCACAAGACAACTGCCTTCTTGTGGGAGCTGGTGCTTCTAGGGGAACATGGAACTCAGTAGGTTGCTGGATTTCAGCTGTTTGCTGGAGTTGTTCTTGGTAGAATACAAATGAGGCTCTATCAAATTTCTGGTCAGTATCAGACACTTCTCAGAGATATAATTACTCCCATCTCTGATCCACCCAGTGATGAACTTGAAATGTGTCTCTTTCTTTACTGAGTTTACTGGGATAGATTGGATGGAGCAGACCTGGTCTTTCCTCCAGTGAGGAAAACAAAAGTAATGTTCAAAGTCAGAGCCAAGAGGGGTTTTCATTCCATCTTCAGGCACTATGTGAGTCACCTGATTGAAATTAATCGGGTTGAGACAATTTTGGAGTTCATTCTGGGTCTCTAAGCATCACTTACTTATATTGTAATCCCATGTGTTCTCAAATCTTAAAGACAAATCACATTCACTAGTGTCTGGCACTCATAAAACTACTTCAAAAACTTGTTCTTAAAGTATATTAAGCATGGAAGCCCACAGTTGCATAGGTTGAGTGTTCGTTAAGGATCTAGTAGACTTATTCAGATTGTTTGCAGAATTGATTTCCCTCTTGTGGTTTTCATGTGAACCCTGCAGGATCACACCTTGGAATTGCAACACCAAAGAAGATAGAACATTTTACAGTACATTATTCACTTAGGACTTTACTTGCAGTCCTCTGCTACATTTTCAAATAAATAAATTGCCAGGAGTATTTGATATAAGTAGCATTATCATATATGCTGAAATTAAAAACTATTTAGAATTATATTTTTAATCAAATTAAAACCAGGAAATTAATGACTGGGAAAATGAGTAATCTTAAAAAAAAAGATTACTTGTCTTATTTTTCTCAGGCTCATGAGTTGGACCCATTCCAGTTTTAACATCATCATTATGGTGTAGCCATGCTATACTTACTGTATACTAACATGGGAAGAGGTATACTATAGGTAACAGGAGTTGCAGACCATATATTTTAGTGCATGCATGGCCTTTGATATTGAGCCCACATCCATGCACAATCCCATAGAGCTGAAGCAAGGCAGTTATTCTTCACAGTGCTCTACAGAACAAAAAGCATCGAAACACAAGGTGAGAGGAACGTAACTCAGGGACCTCTGGAATTTTCCAGGTTTACAGACTGCTCATCTTCAACAGAGAGAACCCTGAAGGGTAGACAGTATGCACCTTTTCCTTGAACTTCCCCATCTTCTATATAGTTCCTGCAGTCACAGTTCCATTGAACTTTCTGTGAGATAGTTTAGTTCTATGGATTTCATAGCAACAGAATAGTTATTTCACTGCTACAGCAGATTGAAGAACTATTCTCAAGTGTTGAAGTTTTGATTAATAGGCAATCTTTTATTTCTGGAAACTTAACGGGAAAGTTTCTTTCCACTTGCTCAACTATGATCATCTTTCTGAAGTGGATCCAGCATTCTTGATTCCAGACTAGAATTTTTCATCCTGGGACAGTGGTCATCTTGAAAACAAAAGCTTGAAAGAACTCCTAAGCATCTTTTTCATTGCTGATCCAATGCATGATTTCTGTGATCTAAGTTTTTCAGCAGGCAACCTACTCTTAGCTTCTAAATCCTTAAACTCATCTTAAACTCATATACAAGTTATCTATTTTGAGTTCTAAGTTTACCCATAACATGTCAGAGTCTTTCATTTTCATTAACTTCTTGTTTTTTCACTGTATTGCACTTTCTTTTTCATGTATATATATGTATACATATATGCACACACCTTTTATCATGTCTTCTAACTCCTCAATTTTTTATGTCATCTTTTTTGACATTTATAATTTTGATTTTTGCTTCAATATTTTTTCTGCAGTATAGACTGATGCCTCTCTGAATCACACACCTCTTTATTAACTTTCAATGCTTTTTGCTTCTAAGACACAGAAGTTCTTATGTCTAACACATTTCTCTGCATAAAACAAGACCTTCTCAATTTCAAAAGCTTTTCTCTATTCCTGCTAATTACTATACATCCTCATCTGTGGTAATGTATTTATTGACCTGCATCATGATCTTCAGAAATCCCCAATTAGAAAAACAGTTTTCCACTGTAAATATAAAACTAATATTTAAAAAAATATATATAGAAAAGTCTGTAGGAGAAAAAGGAGGGAAATAATTTGGTATTTCATAGCACAAAGCCACAAAAACAATTCTTTGTATCAGAAGAAACACTAACACCCAAAATATAAGGTGCTTCTAGGTTTACTATATTTTCCCAATTTTTGCCATGCTTTGAACTAGCCTATCCAGTGCCATGGCCAGTCACCACTTTGAAATAGTAACAAAATCAGCCATAGTTGTTCCAGGACACTAAAATCCTGAATTCCCAAAAGATCTTCATTCTTTTCTTCAGTGAATTGTGTTAGCCCACAATCATGTTTTTCTCCTCCCTTTTGTCTTTTGCTTCCTTACTTTCTTCCATTGTTAATTGTTGATTGCTTTTGTAGATCAAATCAGAGAAGTAAACAAGATAGAGAATCCCTATCCTCATGGAACTTCTGTTCTAGGGTGAAGTCAAGAAAACATCAATAAGTAAGTAAAATAAAACATCACAGTCTAAAAAAGAAAATAAATTATCCTTAGGAGAAAGAGTAAAGAAATGTGTTATCAAGCCATGAAAAAGCATGAAGGAATCATAAATTACTAAATGAATGAAAATAATTTGAAAAGGTTGCATACTGCATGATTCTAACTATATGCTATTCTGAGAAAAGGAAAAATTATGTGGATAGTAAAAAATGCAGTGGTTGCTGGAGGTTAGGGGGTGAAGGGACTGATAAACTAGTGGAGTACAGAAGATGTATAGGGCAATGAAAATCTGTGTATAATATTAGAATGATGACTACATGCCATGTAATTGTCCAATTTATAAAATATATAACATCAATCATGAAACCTGAGATAAACTATCTTTAGGTGATTATAGAAAAAAAGGTATGGTACTTGCATGGAGATAGATAAGTAGGATGCATTGTTGTGGCTCAGGCAGCTGAGATGCTGAATGCAAAACATGTAAAGTCCAACAACAACCTGGGTTCAAGTTCAGGGGCTAGGTCAAAAATCAAAATAAATAAATAAAGATGCTTCTTGCTTCTCTCTCTTCCTTTATTTCTTCCTTATAATGTTTTTTCCTCCTCTCCATTCCTTTCTTTAAAAAAAAGGCATCAATGGAATGGAGAGCTCATAAATCAACTTATATGTAGTCAAATGATCTTCAAAATGGTGCCATGACTACACAACTGTGAAAAGATAGTATTTCAACTAATAGTGACACAGCATTTCTTCCTGCCTCTTTGAGGTAGGTCGTGCTGCCCAGCCATGTGTAGTGTGGTTAACTGCCTCTATGTGTCACCTTCCATAATGTCTGTCTCCTCCACCTAGTTTGAGTTGGCAGCCTATTCACATAGTTTTCTATGACAATTGTGATTGAATGGTGTACTTTTGGGGGCCCTGCTCCTGGGTACAGAACAATTTTTTCTGGTAGTTCAAATATATCTTGAATGAGGATGTCACACATTCATTCATTCATTCGTCTATTGTCCCATATATGTAATCAAAACTTCCAAGTATCTTTTATGTACTGGGTGCTGAACTTTGCCTTTAAGGAACTTTCAAGTAGATGTAAGTGGTAAGATCTATATGTACTAAGTGACTAAAAATTGAGGAATGATATAGAGAGCAGTAAATAAACGATCAGATGCTGTGAGGAAGTACAGATCTACAATGGTAAGAATTAAAATGTGATGGATGAAAAAGGAATGATTTCTGATGGAAATAATAGGACATAGTGACTGATAAAAATGTGAGATATGTAAAAGCCTTTGAAAGGAAAGAAAAAAGCATCACTCATTGTTGTGACTAGAGCTCTGTGCATTCATAGACCAATCTCTGTAACTTGCACTGAACAAATGAAAAAGGTAGTCATTTAAAAGAATCTTCAAGCCTTGATAATGGAAGTCATGTTCTAGTTTTACATGATTTCAAAAATTCTAGACCTGAAACCAAAATAGCTTCCACTTTGGAGAATACCCCATTCTAACCTGAGATTCTTGGTAGCATAAGCTTTATATTTCCAGCTTAGCAATTCTTTAGAAGCAGAGGAACCCAGTTCCTTTAAAAATTTGTGTGATTTGCTTTTAAAAAGCACCTAATTCTTTTGAAAAATCAAATTTATTTGTAGAGCATCTATATATTATTTGCACATAAAATCAAGTCATTTCTAAAGTGAAAAAAAAAAAAATGCCAGGACAATTTTCTTGTTGGTTTGTTTGTTGTGATTAATGGAGTATATTTTAAATTTCATTCGTGAATAACATAGTCTATATTCTACTAGACAGTCAAATAGTCGTTAGCCCTTGTAGTGATTAGTAAATCTTCAAACCTTATCATTCACTTTGTTGGAATGGTCATACACATTGATTTGATGTTACATTCAATTTGATGCCAATTTTTCCTTTCAGCTACATTTTGTTTTTCTCTTGCTAACTGTTAACCTCACTGCTTATTATTTTATTATATTTGAAGGAGTTATATGTTATGTTTTAAGGGATTATGTATATATCTATTTTAAAGGAAAGGCAGGAACAAAAAAGCAAGTAGGTAGGCAGGCAGGAGGAGAAAGGAGGAGGAAGCATCTTTATTTTCTTTTTATTTAGTTGTTCACACTGGTTGTACCCCCCTGGACCTGGGTCTCAAATCCAGGAGTATATGACCTGCACTTCTTTGGAGGTGATTGACCTAATCTCTGCTTCACCAGGGCACACAGAGATTATTATAAGGAATTGTTTCCCAATTTCTAATTCTAGCAGTAAACCTTAGCTCCACGATTTTAATAACCTATCCCTGTAACTATGAGAGTCTCTAATTGGATTTTGTAACCCTCACATATTTATCAGCATTCAAATCTGACCTTCTTCCAGTTACTTGCTAGATATTAAACTTTCTTGTTACTGTAAGACATGTCTACAAAAAGAAATCTCAACCATAGGAAGTTAAATTAATTTCTCCACTGCTGAAAGGTAGCTAAAAGTTCTGCTTTAGGACTGAAAGGGACACCTGTCTTCTAGGCACTTTAAATGCTCTTCATTGCAGTTTTGCACCAACTAAAGGTATACTAGTAACTCTATTTTAACCTATAGTCAAGCTTAAGAGCAGTTATTTCACATAAGTACTGCAGAATTTATAAATCTCAAACCATTTAGCAGACCCTCTACATTATAGTACTGATGTTTTGATCTATGTTTTTGAGAAAAATAATCGACCCAAAGATACTCTAAATATAGTAACTTTAAAATTAAAACTTCACTTTATTATTAGAGTATGCACTGACATCCATAGATCACGTTAAAAATGTGTTAGACAAGCTATTTGCCAGGCTGATGTGCATAAGGAAAAACATATATAAAGAACTTTTTTCTAGGACTCTGCTGCCCCTCAGGTGTCCACTGACTGGAGATCAGAAACTATTTTTAATGATGATAGAAACCTATTGGCAATTTTACCATCAAGTCTATTATTGATACTGATAGAGATGTTTTGTATGGAGTTTACTGACTATTATTGAAAGAAACAAAGCAATGCAATAAAAACGTAGTTTGTCTATTTTTCTATCATTGTTATGGCAAAGCCTCCAGATGGCGAGAAGACTGACAACCAAACACTTGAAGGTAGAGAAACAGCACTTTATTTATAGAAGCACCAGTTCTGGCTACAGGGGTATCGTTAACCAAAGCTGAGTAGCCTGGGGTCTAGGGGAGCTTCATTTATATCCTGGGATAAAGGTTTATCTCTATTGATAGCTCTTATCAGTGGTTATAGCTGCAGGGGAAGGAACACTATGCTTGCTTGCCATTGGTCACCTGAACAGGGTGTAAAACCTCTGGCAACTAACTCTTGCCTTGGAGTCAAGGTAAGGTTTTCTACCATATTGGCCCCTCTTTATCCTCAAGCTGGTTTACAGCCTTGAGGATTATATAAGAGACTCTAAGCTTAAAGTGGGAACAGGGACGATGATTCTTTCTGGATACTTCCTGCTGAATTGGTCTCTGCAGGTCTCCTCCAGAATGGGTGTCAGTCTGAGATGAGTGGGAAACAGTTGCTGGGAGGTCCAGTGTGGACGGTGTTCAGAGGGGTCCTCCTTTCAGTCAGATGGTCTGTTGCTCAGCTGGTGGGCTGCTTTCACCCGATAGTGGTGGATTCAGGTGTTCAGACATGCAATTGTAAGAGCTATGGAGGTGGTTAGTATGACCGGATAGGGCCTCTTCCAGATCGGCTTCAGGGCTTCCTTTTTCCAGTACTTTACCCACACTTGACCTCCTGGTTTGTAGGGGTGTACAGTTATTCCTAAGGAGATGGGCAGTCTGTTACCCATCTATGTATTTCATGTATGGTCCTTCCTAGTACTTTTAATTGTTTCTGAATTTCTAAGTTCCCCAGATCCTTTCGGTTCCCCTTAGATCAAAAGGGGGAAGCCCTGTTCTTGCCCTAGAGGCACAGCGTACCTGTAGGAGGGCTAAGGGCAGTATGTCTTTCCAGGGTAAACTAGTTTCCTGACATAACTTAGCCATAGCGTGTTTGAGAGTCTGGTTCATGTGTTCTACCTTTCCTGGACTCTGGAGCCGATAAGCCATGTGAAAGTTTCTTTGGATGCCTATGGCCTTAGCTACCTGTTGCACTTATTCTGCTACAAAGCCTGGGCCATTGTCTGATCCTATAGTCAGTGGCATCCCAAATCATAGAATAATGTGTTTTAGTAGTGCCTTGGTTCCCTCTCTGGCCTTTTCTGTACAGGTGGGGTATACTTCAACCTAGCCTGAGAAAGTGTAGACACAAATGTAAGAGATATTTATTTCCTCTGCTTGGTTGTATCTCTGTAAAGTCTACTTCTAAATCTTCAAAGAGAGTCTGGCCACAGCGTTGAATTCCTCCTGGCCCAGCAAGTCCCTGTTGGGCATTGTTCTTTGCACAAAGGAGGTAATGCTATGTCACCAAGACACAGAGGGACAGCAGTCGAGCAATCAACAAAGTTTCTAGAGCAGTTTTTCTAGGTAGGTAACTTCATGCTGCTGAAGGACTACCCGGTGTGCTAGTTGTTCTGGCACATAGATCCTATGGTATGGGAGCACCTTCTTTTGTTACATTTTACCCTTCCTGTTGTGTCCATTCCTTTTCCTGGGCCATATATGTAGGGGTGTGGATAGTTCTGGGACTAGCATGTCCTTGATGGTACTACTTGTTCTTTGACTACTAGTGTAGAGGTCACAACTGCTTGATGGTTTCCCTCTGATATTGAGTCCTTTCCTTTCTGTTGCCCCTTCCAATATATGACTGCTGCTTCCTTGGGCTCCCAAACCACCTCTAGTAGTTTTCTTGATTCCTTTTTCTCCTGCTGTTAAAAATCCTCTTTCCTTATATACAGCCCCATGTACATGCAGAGTGGCAAAGGCATAGTGTGTGTCGGTGTAGATGTTGACGCGTTTATCCTTACTGAGTTCTGATGCCCTGATTAGGGCCCATAGTTCTGCCCTCTGGGCCGACCATCCCTTGGGCAAGGCTTTTGCCTCTATAGTTTCATAGTCCAATACAGCTGCATACCCAGCGTCTCTCTTGCCCTCCTCTATGAAGGTGCTACCATCTGTATAAAGAATGAGGTGAGGTTTTGCAGGGGCTTGTCTGCTAAGTCTGGTTGGCTAGAATAGACTTCATCAAGTACATCTAGGCTGTCATGCTCTGGGGCCTCCACAGCAACAGGCAAGAAGATGGCGGGGTTTACAGTTTTAACTGCTTCCAGTCGCACCTGTGGGTTTTCATACAGGAACCCTTGGTACTGGGTCATCCAGGCATGAGTTAGCCAGTGCTGTCCCTTGACATCCATGAGAATGATAACAGAATGGGTCACTTTAACATTTAGGTTTTGTCCCAATATAATCTTGTCTGCCTCTTTAACTAACAGTGTGGTGGCTGCGAGGGCTCTTAGGCAAGGTGGCCAGCCTGCCGCAACCAGGTCAATTTGCTTTGAGAGGTAAGCTACTGGTCTCTGCCAAGACCCAAATTCTTGAATCAAAACCCCCAAAGTTACCCCATTGTTCTCATGTACAAACAGGTTAAAATCCCCTGCTAAGTCCGTTATACCCAAGGCCAGCACGTCCATGAAGGTGTGAACACCTTTTCTAATTCCGGGCCCCAGACAAGGGGTGCCTTCTCTTCTCCTTTAAGGGCCTCATATAGGGACTTTGCCAACTTCAAAAGCTGCTCCTAAAAATTCTTGAACCTGCTGCCAAGTAGTGGGAACTGGGATGGCACATACTGCGTACTTTCTTTTAGTCCCCAACCTCCATTTCCCTGGAGTGATTCAGAAGCTTAGATATTTGACTTCTTTCTAGCATATTTGAACCTTTTTCTTAGAGATCTTGTAGCCAGCTTCAGTTAGGAACTGCAGTAGGACCCTTGTTCCTTCCCAGCACTGAGCTCGAGTGAGGCTGGCTAATAAGAGGTCATCTACATATTAGAGTAAGATGCACCCTAAATCCTGACCTGGTAACTTGGAGAGGTCAGATGTAGCACCCCACTGAATAGGGTCGGTGAGTTTTTAAACGCTTGAGGCAGCCTGGTCCAAGTGAATTGTTCCTTAGCCCCTGTGTTTGGGTTCTCCAACTTAAAGGCAAACAGTTGCTGACTACTGGTGTCAATTGAAGACCAAAAAAGGCGTCTTTTAAGTCCAAGCAACTAAACCATTCTGCCTCTGATGGTATGAGTCCTAGTAGGGTGTATGGGTTTGGCAGTGCCGAATGTAGGGTGATGACTGCTTCATTGATGGCCCTTAGGTCCTGGACTGGGTGGTAGTCATTTGTCCCTGATTTCTTTACAGGTAACTGTGGAGTATTCCTTGGTGACTGACACCGCTTTAGCAAGCCCCATTTGAATAGTCACTCCAGGTGAACCTGAATTCTAGGGGTGACTCCCTTGGAACGATGTATCGGAGGATCTTAACAGGTTGCTCTCCAGGCTTTAGGTCACTCAGCACTGGGACATGGTTTTTACTAGTCCCAGAGGATTCCCTTCCACCCAGACTGAGGGGAAATCGACTTCTAGCTCTAGGACAACTGACAGCTCTTCAGTCAGCAAGGTGTATGACCGCCATTCTTCCTTGCGTGGCACTGCTAAGGACAGGGTCATTGGAGTGGCCTCTTTACCTAAATGCAGCTGTGCCGAACAGTCTGGGGTAAAGTCTATTTCTGCTTTCATTTTAGCTAGAAGGTCTCTGCCCATCAGTAGTACTGGGCAGTCTGGCAAATACAAGAACTCATTAATTACTTGGTGGCCTCCCAGCTGACATTTCCGGGGGCCACAGAACCATCTTGGTTCTGGTAGCCCCTATGATAGTGGCTTCCTGCTCTGAGACAGGGGCTACCTTATGGGTAACAACTGAGTGTTCAGCCCCCATATCGACCATAAAGTCCACAGTCTGGCCCCCAATTTTCATTTTGACCATGGGCTTGTGGGGGCCTAGTTGGAAAGAGTCTGTTCTGTCCTAATCAGAGTCTGTTCCTGCCAATGCAATAGGGTCTGTCTCAGATGGCTCAGGCAGGTAGCAAGTTGGCGAGTAGGAGGAACCCGACTTTCCTTTCTGGGGGTTTGGGCACTCGTTTTTCTAGCGCCTCTTTTCCTTGCAGTATGCACACTCATCCTAACTTAATGGATTCTTCCTCCCTGGTCCCCTGCCCCCTTTCCTGTTGCCTTCCTTTTCCATAGCAGGATGTGGTATCCTAAGACAGCTGCTAGTAGGTTTACTTTCTTCAGCTGCTCATTGGCCTCCCTTCTCAGTGCTTGGTCCTGATTAATGAAGGCCTTATTTGTTATCTCCAGAAGCTCGATAGCATTACTGTCTGCAAAGCCCTCAAATGTCTGTATATCGGGCTGAGCCTGGCTGACAAAGGAAGCGTTGACTATCCTTTGATTCTCTGGGGCCTCGGGATCAAAGGGCCACGATGCTCATGGGAACCTGACTCTGAAGTCCCTTCCTAGACTCTGTTATCATTCTCATTCGCTATTGAATAGAGTGAGAAGGAGTGGCAACAGTCTACCTAAGTTGGCCTCTGGGTCTGAAAGATTGACTCCAAGAGATCAGTCATGGCCTGAGGCTTCTCAGAGTAGGCTGGGATGTGGTGCTTCCAATTCAAGAGATAAGTCATAGTGAAAGTCTTGTAGTAAAAGACTGATCCCCGCTCTGGTAGTGTCCCATTCTGGGTCAATCGTTGAGGACCCCTGGTCTCATGGAGGGGCATCTGCATGGCCGCTCATGGCTTGGTCCCTTGATAGGCTGATCTCAGGCATGAGATCTGGAGAGTTCAGCTGAGGCTCTGTGCCTTGAGCTAGCAAGACTGAGCAGTGGCATGTCTGGGCCTCATGGAGTGTTGGAAACTGAGGAGCAGCATAGGAGCCTACTCTGGATCTCTCTGGAAGATTGGTGGCCCCTGTTCCTTCTGAGATGTCTGTCTCTTTTTCTGACTGTCTAAAACCTTACACTGCCCCTGACCATTAACACAGAGCTGGACCCATGGAGGCTTGATGGGCAATTTCTAACCACTGGTCTGTATATGGAAACTGATCAGGATGCCCTACATCTCCTGTCACTACTCTGTAAACAGCCCTCACTGTGGGGAGATCTAAAGTTCTTTCTGATGGCCATCCTACCCCTCAGGTTGGCAATTCTAATTCAAATAATTGGTGTAATTTCCAAGTGGACAATTTGATAACATAGTCACTTGTAAATCCTTTCTTAAATTATGTTATGCTTGTTACATTGTAGTCCCTAGATAATTTTATTTCCCTTTTGAGTCACTCTTAATATGGTCAGGAATCTCCCAGGTAATCCCAGCCTTTGCACACGTATTCCCTATAAAAGTGGTACCAGATCATCTCCTAGCTTCTCAAACTGCTATAGTCATTTCGTATGGCTTCATTGATCTCTAATATTGTTATCTCACTTAGATATCAATATTTAACCTTCAAACTGTATTTTTATAATCAACAAATTTTCTTCTTTAGCACTGCTCTAATCACTGAGAACATATATTTCATGGTGGAATTTCAGGCATTTACCCAAATGATTAAGGAAATACATTTTTAATAAGGATTCGAGGAGGAGCGAAATCTGCCACCTTCAAAAATAGGTCTCTTTTGGCAAAAGGTTTATTATGTAGGAGGGGCTCTGGTGGCTGGGTGGAGGTTTCCTATTTGTAATAGAAATTCCTATTTGTAAAGGAAAAATCTCTCTCTGTAAATGCATCTCTCACACTGTTTCCAAAAGATCTAATTTAACTATCATCAAGGGAGAAAGTAGAACTGTAGAACTTATATCTGCACAAAGACCATACCCTTGCTTTTCTTAGTAACCACCCATGGCTGACCTTCCTACAATGCCCCCGACTCCTTTGTCTCTGACTGAGGTTATTTAAGGTGGTGGCTGAGACCGTTACTGAATTACTTGGTTTTACTGGGTTTTTCCATATATACAGGAGGTAGATATGCTATTATTCAGCTTCTTTTTGTTTTTTTCCCCTCTAATCACTTTGTCTGGTGTTTGATTCTCTTCTAGACTAGAAGAATGCAGAGATTTTTCCCTGCACCCCTCCTGGTTTTTATCAGAGGGAATTCTATCATGTCTTAGAATTCATGGCCCCTTTAATAATTTTTGAGTTCAGATTCGACCTTACTGGTTTATAAAAGCCTGTTCAATAAATAGTTTGTTTCCAAGTATTTCAACTGAAGCAGCTGAAACATATCACCTCAAGTCTCTCAGAATTGATCTCCTAAGTCAAGGACAATGGAGGACAACCCTAGAGGCAGAGAAGTTCTTGTCTTTCTCCTAACCTTTTTGCCCTTCCCTAAATCAAAGAAACATCACTATCATTCCTAGGACCTCCACCGTAACCTTAATCAAGTAGTGGTCTTTGTCCCTTATACCCTAAAAGAATGTAAAATAGCAACTAAATCTATCTTCGTTTTCAGAGTAAGGATGAGTTACCCCTCCTTGCCTGGTAGAGACCTGTTCTCTCTCTCCCTGACACCCCAGGTCCTCTCTCTCATGCTTCAACAGAGGATATGTCTTTGGTCTACCCCAATTACCTTATAATTTACCACATTGCAAATTCTTCATACATATGTTATTAAATTTGGGGTTTTCTCTTATTAATCATATCTAGTGCTAATTTGTTTGTTTGTCTAGTCTGTGAATAACCTCAGAGAAATGGGGAAATTTTTTCTTGGCTCCCACAGAAGCACAACTATGACTTCTTTGTGTTACACTCATTTAAAAAAAACCCAAAATCTTCTAAGAGATAAAATGCAAATGACCTGTAAATATTACCTAGTTTATGTTTTAGCTAGTTGTCCCTGTCTTATACATTAAATCTTTTGAGAGAATAGTTTAATGAAAATGAGCTTACTGTGTTTTTATGAGCATATATCATCACAGTGGGAGTTTGAGCATTTGGTTACCAGCAGGATGAGGATGTTGATTCATATAATATATTTAATAGCTTTATCTCTGCTCATAATTCTTTGGTAATAACCATTAAAAATATAAGGATACAAACTGAAGAAAAAATATTGTATCATATGATTTGCAATAATTTTTAAGCTCTGTTTTAATTAGATATTTGAAGGCTAATGACATTACCAGAGCATCTACAATATATGTTCTTTCTATTCTTTGGACATTAAGACATTCTATTTAGTACTGTGCCAACATACTGAATACTAAATTTTGATAATTGAATTTTACATTTTGCTTTTTTATTATCTTTGTAGTGTTAGCTTTTTACATATGTCTTTGTAAATACAAAGAAATTTGATGCACACCTCAGTAGATACATAGAGAAGGATAGAGACAGAATACATATATACCTGCTTATGTGCATGTGTATATATATATGTTATATATATATATATATATATAACAAATATATAACACATGCACACAAATGTGATTTTGCACAAACACAAATATATTTAGAGTTTGGCAGTTTTTCTTTTCATCACAATTTATCCCTAGAAACCACATTTTGAAACTTCACATATAGATTATTGTCTTTTCCTGTAGAAGCATTTTCTTTTTTGCTTTTGTTTGTTTTGGATATGAAAATGAATATTTATGTAGGTTAAGAAAAGGAATTGTAACAATTTACATAAATTTAGAAGCTGAAAAATATTGTAAATATAACAAAGTCAACAAAGAAAACATATACTTTTATTAATTATCTAATGTGCCTATACATTTCTTTTCCCCTTCTAATGGTGTATGTGTTTTATTACAACCTCAGAATGGAGAGGCAAGTTAGTCCATATATTTCAAAAACATTTTCCTCAACTAATAACAAACTTAGGAACACTTTCTTAAAAAGAAATGATCTATTAATAGATATTAATCAAATATAATGTTTTTAAGTACTGAAAATAGTCCTGAAGGGTGATATTTAGATTTCTCAAATGTTTTGTAGAAATTGCAGTTTCTGCTTATTTTATCAAGTTATTGGACATCAAGAAAATGAAATGATTCATGTGAAAGCAATATATTAATTTAAGTTATTGCTAAATGGCATATAGTTCTATACTTGATGAACATCTGCAGATCTTGATGTGATCTAAAGAATTCTCTGCCTTTATTCTGCTATAATGAAAATCAACGGAAGGCTTTCACATATGCAATATACTTTCATTAATTTTGGAAAATTTAGATTAAATGAAAAATATATTTTAGGACACTATATTAGTTAATATATAGTTGCTAGAATTGTTAATTTTCATAAATAAGAATGGTTTTATGTCCTGCAGATATCATATATTTTGAGTTACGGAAGTACCTGGAAAAGTAGATGTAACTCTACTCCTGTTTTCATCTTTAAAGAAAGATATTGAAAGACAAGTGGCAGTCACATTATCATCAGAAATATTTAAACCTGCTTTGATTCTTGAAAATAAATTAAAACTTTGAACCTTTAGTCTTCCTTAACAAAACAGGTAATGATGGAGGCAATCTTATTTACAACACCATGGATGAGCTCTATCATTATAAACATTTGCCTCATCATAATTAAAATTCACTCCACCAATTGATCATACTAATTAACATAAATATGCTATCTACAGAAACATTATGTTCAAATAAAGATTAACTTTTTTACTTGCGTTCAAATAAACATTAACCCTTTTTATGTAAGTGAATTTATATGTCAGTATTTTTGCAACCAGTTATTAAATTGAGAAATATTTTTCCATAGGGGTGGGTAGTATAATATGCTTTAGACATCCTGCCAAATTGTTTGTTTTCTATAATAACTTCCCATGGAGAAGCAGAGCCATTCAAAGTCACTCCATTGATTTTGTGTTTTCACTTAAGTAATAGATGGATAGTAATAATCATTTATTTTGGATGATGATAGTGGTAGGGTATTTCATAATATAAAGTATTTTCAAAGGATTGGTCAATCATCTTCTTTTACTTCTACTATTTCTGAATTTATTCAGCCTTATAAAAACACTTGTGGTGTGTCATTCCAAAGCAATCTAGCAGTGAACTCTTTGTTAACCATTCATAGCCACTGATAGTTTGTCAACATGTAATTTTGGGTTTAGTTGTCTTGTGGAGAAAGTCTAGGCACACAATAAGACTAGAGAGACTTGTTCATAGAAACCATATCCTGAAGCCCTGTTCTTTCCTCTTGCTTGCACCCTATTTCCATGAATTAGAACTATATTCATCTTAACTCTTTTTTGAACACAAGAGCTGTCTTTCATGATAAATATAGGAACAGAACCTTAGTTAAAAGCAGAAAGATATAAATAATATCACAAACTTTTAATATATAGCATATTTTCAATAGGCCATCACAGACTTCATATGCCATCAGAAAACAATAGCAATATATAATTGCAAAGTTCTTTATCACAGATATTTACCATGAGGTTTCAAATTTTCAACTCTAACACAATTTATAAATACAAGGATGACTTACTTATCTTCACTAATGGTGGAGATAAACATAGAGATAGGAGATTTGAGTGTAATTATTACCCAGCTAATGATTGAGATGATGAATGGTGTGATTTTGCATACTTTCTCTAATGTGTTATATGCCATTTAACTTCAAAATTATCATACTTAAAACCATCATTTGCACTGTATTATTTTTTCTGTAAAATTTAAAATTCTTGAGTGATTTATATTTCTTTTTATTTATTGAAAGATATTTTTGTTTTGTTTTTCTTTTTATGCCTAACAGTGATTTCTTACATATTTAGCAATGAGAAATGAAAAATAGATTCAAAGCAGTAATAAATGCATGGGCCTGGAGAGAAGGATGTGGTATTTATGTGTGTGTGTATATTTGTGTGCATGCTTTTATTATAAGAGGAAATAATATGATGAGGATACTGAAATACAAATGAGAGTTACATCATTATCTGAAAGTGTTTGAGTCTACTTTAATTTAGTAAAAAAAATACACATTTCAAAAATGCTGATACTTTATAACTGACAAAGAAAGTGCATTATGATGCCATCACAAGAGACAAAGATGTGCTTGAGTGTTGCAACACCAAAAATTATTTATGGTTAATATGATTAATTCATTGAAAGAAAATTTTAGTATCTCTATATTTAGTTTTATTATGAATGTATATGAACTTTATTAGAATAATACTTCAAATAAATTAGATGTATACAAATAATATAGAAGTCAGTATATTCTTATTTCCAGACTAAATGATTTGCTAATTCATATTAAATTTTATTTAGAAACCATTAAATTTTAGCAACTGTTAAATTTTATTCAGAAACTATTAGTAAAGTAATCTGATCTAAGACAGATCTGAATTATCATTTATAAATTATTTATTTGATTATATAAAAAAAAACAGCAATACAACACTCAGGCTAGGAATTCTAAAAGCAATATCCATATGTATAGCTTTTATGTTTAATAGGAGATTGAAAGCATCCATGTAGGAAAAAATAGTCATTATAAATGTATATTTTTAGAATCATGATATTAGAACTGTAATCCCACCTGTGAATCTCTAATACATATTGAATCATACCAGAGATCAATAGATTATTGTCATAGAATCCTCAGCAGAATTTTGCCAAATAAAGTTGTTGGATAACCTAACTTAAATCCTATAAAATAAGGACAAATATGATAGTAATACAATGCATTTAGAAATTTATGCAAAAAGAATACATCTTAGTAAAAGTATTATCATATGGATAATCAATTTTCAGTGAATTATATCAATTATCTTCAGATTTCTTGGTTTCAGGTGGTTCTGAAACACTGTTATTCTTAAACAATCCCTCGGACACATGTAGAGGAGTTGATTTTCCGTAGATCTCAAATAGAGGACTACATTTATGGCCTGAAGTTTGTAGAAAATGGCAGTGATTTCTGTTACTTTAAAGCAGATGTACTAATTCTGTAAATTATATCTATAGGACATAAAAAATGTATACATTCACATCCTCATAATGTTGCAAAAGGTATGTGGGTTTTTTCTCCATCTTCTGATGCTATTGTTCTGCTTTGTCCTTTTCGGTGGGGATCTGGCACAGTAGTTTTTCAGAACCTGCTTGGAGAAATTTCTTAGCCAGTGATCTAGCTGCTTGGATAATGTTTCTAGAAGGCTTTATGCAACCCAAACATAGAGTATATACAATACACACTGGGCCATTGAGGAAAAAGTTGATAAGGAAATGAATGTTCATACTGTCTCAAATTCTCATCCATAATTTACTTATTAATTGCCAAGGAAAAAGGTAGCTTTAACATAAAGACATCTAGTGGACACCACCATAACCAGATGACCAAACTCAGAATCACAAATAACTTGGTCCTCTCACCTGCTATGCTTTCTGATGATGCCCAATGAGAATTATACCACAGTACATGTACAGTTTTCTTGCCAGAAAGCTTAAGCTGATCTAGTCATATAAATCACAAATGAAAGAGGACAAGAGAGAAAGGGAGAAATCATATATGGCAAATGTGAATTGGTGGAATAATGGAAGATATATTTATTGTACTTGTCTTCAACACTTATGTAAGTTTGGAATATTTTCAAGTACAGAATTGGGATGTTGAGAAAAAATCATGGAGAAGTATTGAGTATATCTGAGCATAAGAAAGGATAAAAATTAAATAGTGCACTCCAGATATATCTTTCTATGTATTATGGCATTTATTGTTTGATTTATTACACTGAAATATTAGTAGTTTGTATGTGAGAAGCATATGTGAATCAGCATTAGACAGAAATTGACCAGAATTTCTTTTTTACTATCACATTTCATAGTGCTCCTTAGGATTCAGGGATATCTTTTTTTCTGTATTAAACCTCAAACATTCTATCTTTATAGGAATTTATCATGTGCTTCATACAAGTATTTGCTGAAGTCAACTTTGTGAATATTAGTTATTCTTTCCTCTGGGGAGCATTTAAATCAAGTATGTTCTTCCTGAAAACCGTGGGAATATTTATAGCTTCCCCAAAAGGCTATTTAAACTGTTTTCTACTATGAACATATTCAATTGCAGTTTTTAAAACAGGTAGAAATCATTAAATTAGTCAATTACCTGGTTGAAGAACTAAGTTCTTGAAAGTTTTGTATGTTTATATTCATCATTTATCCAAACTTCCAAATCTGAGTATATGTGCAGCAAGACATCTGGAAACTAACTACTCCCATGCAGTGGCAAAGAATATAGCTTTATTTCAGATAGATTGAACTTGAACCTGGCCTCACTGTTTTTCTGTGTGTCTTTAAATAATTAATGACATTTTTAGGACCTCATTATCATTTAAAAAATCTGAGAAATATAATATGTACCCTCTATGACTGTTGAGATTTAGGGAAATGAGAATGTACATTAGGTGTTCAAAACAGTGCTTGGCACAAATATCACAATCTCGTTAACACCATTTTCATCAACATCCTTGCCAGATCATCCTCTCTGCTGTTACCAAGAATTGTCCATGTTTTTATACTTAGTGAAAACATTCTAAATCATTAGAGCAGAAGAGAGTTGTTTAATCCTAGAATGAAACTGAAATCCATAGTGTCAGAGGACCTTTTCATTTTACCGTTTGTCATTCCAAAACTGAATATTTTTAGAGATAATACTTTACTACTATTCTTCTCCGTGTGGATTGGAATAGGGAATTCATAAATTACTATTAATATTTCCAGACAAGTTCCAATAAATTATTCTGCTTTGTTAAATAAAATATTTAAGATATTTATTTAAATTTAAGTTTATTTATATTTAATAATATTTATAATTTATAATGTATACATTTATAATGTATTATACAAATTTATTTTTCTTTAATATAAGTTAAATTATAATTCACTTAAAATATAATATTTAAATATAGAGTATTGGTATTACCATCTGCAAATCCCTTTTCCCTTTTAATGTATTTTAATAATAATGATACCAATATATAAAACCCATTCAGCCATGCTATATGTAACTTGTTAAGTTTATGTATCAGATGTTCCGTGGAAGAATGTACTCAAGTGAACTTAGTATATTTAGTTATTCTTTACCCTGAGGAACATCTCAAATCAAATGTTATGTTCATTAGTAAACTAATTTTGTGTGAAAAAATTAGTGTATTTATTCCCATTTGATACTGGGAATAAAATTTTATTTTCAACATTTTTTCCTTAATCCTTTACCATTTTGCATCCACTTAACAGTGCTTCTTTCATTCATTCATTTGGTAGTTGTCATATATTGCTGCTTGCGAGTTGCCCTTAAGTTGACCTAAAATGTAGATTTATAAATAATTTATTAAGGAAAAGATGGGGTGATGGGGAAGTAGGGGAAATAGGATAGAGAATCAGTTTCCCAAAATAAAGGTGACATTTCCAAGTCCAAGTCTCTTACCCTGATATGTATGGCTCTCTAGAACTGAAAATATACCACAGAATTTTATTATATTTGAGGAAAGGGAACTGACTCTCAAACTCCCAAACTACTAGTACACAGACCTTGGGTATGGTCCTCCCCAAAGGGACATGCACTCCCAGGTACTTCAGGGTTGAAACAGCTACTGGAGCCCAAGTGAAGTTCTCTGAAATGGATTAAAGTCATTCAATTAGGAGTAAGCATGTAAGCTTGAGAGTAGGAATATATAACAGGTAAACTAGATACCAGGTAATCTAGGTTGAATATTTATAGCATCTACAAGAGTGACCTTTTTTTCCCTCTTCTTCTGAAATCATCATTAAAAATTTTTTTTTTGATTTTTGTGATAGCACTGATGATAACCTTATGAAAAATATTTTATTTGATGAAGATAATTATTGGTTAAAAACAGTAGTAGAACTTTTATTATATCATTATGCTTATCATAACTATACAATAAGCAAAATTCCTATTAAGAAATTTTAAACTTTATAAAGAAAACAGCACATAAAATAATTATACATATGTGTAAATTTTCTGTTGCTGCCATACAAAATTAGCTTAAATCCAGTGGTTTGAAACAATATCCATTATCTCATAGTTCCATCTGCCAAATGAACAGAATGTCATGACTAGGTTCACAGGCTGAATTAAAGATATCAATTAGACTACCATACTGAGGCCTGAATGGGTTCCTTTTCAAAAACAATGGTTGTTGGCAGAATTTGTTTCCTTAGGTTTATACTATTCAACCCTACTTTCTTGCTGGCCCTCAAACAAAGGTGGCTCTCAACTCTTACAGGTCTCACAGTCATCTCATAACATGGTATTCCATACCTTCTTATTTTAGGTCAGCAGAAACCCATCTCTCTGACTTCTGCAAATCCTGAGAAACTCTACTACTGTGTCAAACCCACACAGATAATCCTTATGTCTTAAAGTCAACTGTAATGGAATTTCAATTACATCTGTAAAATCTCTTCCTAGCAGGTCATACATCAGTGTTCAAATAACCAGGGGCCTGGAATATTGGGAGACCATCTTTAGAATTCTGCCTATTACAGTATAAAATACAAATTAACACTGAATAAGGAAATATGATATATCTGCATAGGATGCAGTAAGTAGAATGATTTCTTTAGATAAATGGTTTAAGGAGAAAACTTTGAATATGTGAATTTTGCATACAATTTTAAATAATTTTAAATGTTAATGATAAGTAGTTAATACAATTTGCAAGGAAAAAATAGCAGATGTAGGACTATAAAAGAAATAATAATTATGTTATGTGGGTTATATATGTAGGTTTAAGATCTTTGACCTAAGACCTTTTTCTTGGTTCTGTGATAGGTGAGTTAAGGAAGGTAGGAAGTTAGTTAAATTAATTTAATCTTTAAGTCGATTGATAAAATAAGTTTGCATCACTTTATTTCTGTAATGCAGGTATTCATTTCTATCCTCCTCTCTTTCCCATAAATATATACCAACTATATATTATGTGCACACAAACGTGGGACACGTGCATATATCTGTACATACATCATCATACCTAACTGAAACACAAAAGAAGCTACTTAGCTCATGGAGTATACAGCTATATCAAGGCATCCATTAGTAAAATCATTCAAAGAACTATTTCAATAAATACATTGCCTCTCTGTTCAATTCTAAAATTTATCAATCAGTGGCTGGCATAACCCAAAACTGAAAATATGAGGGAAAAGAGAAATGATAGGCACCAAAAATATGTTCTAGAGAAGCAACGTGAACAGAATTTGAAGTTTTTCATCATGGATGCAAAAACATTGGAAATATTTGAAAGTTGAATGTTTCTGAAAGGTAGCAGAATGTGCTACCCCCAAATATATGTTTTAGCATAAGGATTCCTTTTAGATGATTGTTTTGAGAAATTGCAGGCACAGGCATCAAGACTCTAAAACAATAGAAGTTAGCCTTCTATGAGGGAAATCTACATTGATAAAAAGAAAACTTGCATTAGAAAGGAGGCCTGTATGCAAAAGAGAGCTATTGCTAGAGATAATTTTTTCAACTGAGAGACTTAGCAAGGCAGGAAATCTTTAACACTTTCTCCTCTCACCATCCAGTGAATTACCCATCTCACCAGCCCTACCACACACCTTTCTTTTGTATTTAGCTAAGGATGGTATTCAAGCTAATGGTTTGAGCCATCTTCAGTTTTCCTGTGCCTCTCCCATGGTTGTTTTTCTCTTGTTAATCTCTTTTATTGCAATGAATTTCATACAGGGACTCAGAAGGGTAGAAAGCAATTTTTTTCCTCTCCTATACTTAATTCAACAAGGAATTTAAAATAGATTTCAAAGACTATGAGAACTAGAATAGAATCTGGTTCTAAATTAAGGGCAAGCAGGGGTAGCAACTATAAGTTAATTAGATGAGAGCACTTAATCACTAATATCTCAGAGAATTTTATGATCAAATAATTATTATAGTAAGAAATATGGCTAATATATTCTGTGTACTAATGAAAGTTGGTTATTAGATAATTACTATAAAATTCAATAGACTACTGGTAGTTGGAAGAGATTAGAGGATAATGGTAAATCAAGGAACTAAGAAAAACTGTTAGAATTCACTAAAGACATAGAAGAGACTTGGAGTTGGGCTATTAAAGAAAGAAGAGGCCCTAGAAAGGAAATAATTCATTTTACTTTTTCTGCTAAGTATCCGTGATCCATCATATGAATTACATTGTTCTGACCAAATAATATTATTTCTTAAAATGTAATTTAAAGTTTTCATACATTATAGCTTCCTTAAAAATCTAAAGTAACAGTAAAACAAGGTGAGTAAATTTAGTTGATATGAAAGCAAAACTTAGTTGTCATAAATGAAAAAGAAAGTAAACACTTTGTTACTCAATAGCATCCAGATGTTATCATAGTAAGGGTCAGGAAAAGCACAATTTCAATTTCTGATATAATTCTATATTAAGTAATGTTTTTATCATTCAATATCCTGCAGATTATTCAGATACTGAGATTGAGTTTAAAGGAGTGGATTTCAATGATCAGACTATCCTCATACCATGCCACTGATAATTAAGAAAATAAAAGTGCTTTTATAAAAACCCAGAGGCTGAGAAATCATGTTTATTATTTGATGTATGACTTACCATATTTAAACCATCAGCATCTTTGGAAACTAGAAGCATAAAAAGAAAAATCAATTAGGTTAACCAAAAAATGCAAATATTTTATGAATTATTTTGTAATTATAATTACCAAATATAATTCATTTCCTGTGTAATTTGAAAGCTCATATACATTATTTTTTCCATTTGGATGCCATTTAGCATAAGTATCTCCATTTAGTTGGATTCATTATGTTGCTGGATTTGTTGAGTGGACATAGAGCACAAATGTGTCCTGAGGTATAGTCTCAGTCCAAAAAGAATTCAAGGAGACATTGCACGTGGCAAATTTATTCAGAGAAGCACAGAGACAGAAATCTCTGTGATTAGTAAAGCTGTGCCTTACTAAGTGTTTGCTTACATCGTGGTTGCTAGGTGTCTCAGTTATGCCAGTGGCATGAGACGTATGCACAGGTGACCAAGGGTGTGTCCGTCAATCCTATCGGACTGGATTTATACGTACAACCTAAGGTACTTAATATCTATTTCAGCCGAGCATAAATTACACAGGAGACAGAACATAGAATGCACGAATCACACGCGGTTTATTTACCAGATTCCTGGTGGTTTCCAGACCTGGGCAGGTCACCCGGGGATCCGCGACGACAGACACACACACTGGAACGAAAGACGTGCAGCTGTGTCTCGGCTTCTCGTTCGGGCTTGATTCTGTGGCTCACGATCTGGACTCGCGGTCCAAGGCAAAGCTTCAGGCAGGTGTGGTAAGGGGAGTGGAGAGCGACCATCTGTGGAGGAGCAGAAGGCTCTAACGGCTCTCTCTCAGTCCTCTCTTCTTATACTCTTAGATGAGCGTCATCTGGTGTCTTCAGTGTGTCTTATCAGCGGGCTCCAGGGGCTACTATATCTAAGGGTACAGATGCACACGGGGTAACACCTACTGGTGTGTTTGTCTATGTTTACAAGTTATTTCAGTTTCATACAACATGTCAGGGTAAAAGCATAAGTCAAACATAAGTCACTCCATTTTGTATTTCTATTCTAATACATTCTATATGTTGTGTATCTTATTACTGTAACACTAGGGGTCCTTAAGAAAGACCTTTATTTTTTCTATCTAATCCCTATACTCCTGTAGTTTAAGGACAGCTAGCTGACATTCTGTGAATCTGCTCACTGTGGTCTGCTATTATCATCTCTTCCCAGTTGTTTCACCTTATTTTAGGCAAGAGTGTGGTTAGGGTTCTAAGTTTGAACATTTGTTACTTTTCTATTCTTGCCTTTTTGTTCTTAAGCCCTGCTTCCAGGCCCCTTCCCAGTTACCAACTGCAATAATACATTAAGTAAGTGTCCTATTGCCCCCCTGTAGCAAGGAATTAGTGTATCCTGTTACCCTCTTTTTCTGTCTGTGTTTATTATTCATTAGGTTGTTTCCTTGTTCTTTTTGCTGTCCCTCATCAGATTTCCATTGTTACAAATCAAGGAATACAATGGAAATCATCCCTCAGGTCCTTTTAGTTTGAAAAATAATTAAACGTCAATTAGATTGAGAAGAGAATAAAACCAAAAAGATGTTTTATAACATGTGTACCTCCAGTAAGACTGAATATGCCACATGGCCCCAGTCAACCACTTTAAAAATCTTCAGCTTAGAGACAAAGGACCTTGGAGGACAGGGCTGAAGGGAAGGTTAGCTAAGGGAGATCACCAGGAAAGGCACAGTGAATAGGTCATGACTATATGCAGATTTAAGTTGCTGCTTTCCCCATTGTTAAACTTAAAAAAGATTGGTTTTCTAAACACTATGAGGGAGACACCCTTACAAAGGGGGGATTTCCTTTACACATGTAAGTGTCTCTTATAAAAAGTCAGCTTCTATCCAACCTTCAAAGCTTCTTCTGTGAAATAGTTCTTTTTCCAAAGAGACTTTTTTGGGAGTGACAGGTTTTGCTCCCCTATACAAATCCATATTCCATGTCTCCAGTTCATGGCTTTATTCTCAGCTCTAGATAGCTTTTCCCCTACACCCATGACACACTGGTGAGAGTCAATCTGTTAGCTTCATATGAGTGATCTACTATAAGCCAGCTCTGCAATGATTATGATTAAGATTTGTTTCAGTAAATTACATGTCAGGGACCATGGTCCCTCTGGATTTCTACAAAGTTAAATCAACAATTGTGATATATTTGAGAGTGTTTCTCTGTATATGTGTATTTAAATGATAATTATATGTCTATTGTATTGTTACACTTCTCTCTCTACCGACAAAGCCAAGTGTGTGCTCTTTTAGAAGTGGTGAAGGCAGCTTTATTATGCATGGGCCCAGATATCATAATCTGAGCAAACAAGCAAATTGGGGGTACAATTTTATAGAGTGAGTGAGAGGGAGAGGTGTAAATTAGAATAGGAATTACAAACGAAACCCAAGTTAGTCATTTGTGAATTCCTAAAGTGGACAACAAACAGAATTCACATAATTGCAAAATACACATAGGGCTCCATTCTCAGATGATAAAGAAAAGTCCTTTTATCTGGCTAGTAGCTTCCAGCCAACCCAGACTGCAAGGCACCTAATGGCTTGGTGGCCTTCACAGCTGGCCCACGGCGGTTAGAAACTGGGGGTGCAGCTCTCTTCTCCTACAATATGGAAAGCAGCTAATAAGAGTATCAGTTTGAACATCTACTTCAATGCCTTTAGGAACTTAATAATTGTGGGATACTGGGCAATTTTTTAAATGCTTTAATATTTTTAATATGAGGATGCAAATATATTTATAATAAGGATTAAATATGAAAATACATAAAGTTCTTTTTCTTAACTTTGGTACATAAGAGTGTATGGCAGAGCCTCCAGATGGCGAAAAGACTGACAGCTGGGCACTCAAAGGTTGAGAAAATAGCACTTTATTGCAAGCACCGGTGCTGGCTCAGTGGTATTGTTACCCAAAGCTGAGCAATGGGGAGTCTAGGGGAGCTCCTTTTATACTATGAGGTAATGATTCCTCTCCTTGGCTATGTGTGGTTTCTACGGGCAACTCTTATCAGTTATGTATAGCTGCAGAGTAGGGAGGTTATGCTTGTTTGTCCTTAGTCACGATAATAGGATATAGCTGCAGTGTCTGTAGAGCAGGATGTAGCTATATCTCTGGAGTATCGTGGAAAATTCCTGGCAGAATAACTTTTGCATTGGACTCAGGGAAAAGGTCTTCTACCACATTCTCTCTTCTTGATCCTCAAGCTATTTACAGCCTTGGGAACTATAGAAGAGACTCTAAGCTGGAGGTGGGAACAGTGGTGATGAGTCTTTCTGGCTACTTCCTGCTGAACGGGGACATCATGCAATACAACAACTTGAGTCTTATTTGCTCAAGGGATTGTAACAGCAGTTTGGTGACCTGGTCTGGAGTAACATCTGAAGCTTCAAGATCTCTAGGCGGGAGGAGATAAAACAGGTAAGTAGATTCAGGATGCAGGGACCAAACAAGAGTGCAAGTAACAATACAAGGAGGGGCCCTGACAAGGGCAAGAGCCACAATACCCAGTTGATGTTTCTGAACCAGGAGCTCCCAAGATGAGATGAATCTATGAGATTCTGGTTCTGACCCTTGTTAAAACATATACAGTCTTCTAATGGACCACGTTCATAGGGCTGGTATCCCTGCCTGCCCATCGAGGTGCCAGGGATAAAGGGGAGAACTATAAGCAATAATGAGGGAAACATGTTAGGGTGTCAGAGAAATATTTCAACAGTAATACAGCTTGGTGGTAGAAAGGGGTCGACCGTACTAGCGATCTGCGTTGGATGAGAAGCAACAGGCCCATGCAAGCGGCCCGCAGTGCTGATGAATAACAGCAAAGGGGAGGATTAGGGCCCAGAACAAAATGAGAAGGATAAACAGGATCAGGTTCAGCATCTGCTGGTGAGTCAGGTGGGTCATTGGTCTCCACAAATCTCTCCGTGAATGCGTGTCAGTCTGAGATGAGTGGGAGACAGTTGTTGGGTGGTCCAGCTTGAATGGTGTTCAGAAGGGTCCTCCTTCCACTCAAGTGGTCTGTCTTTCAGCTGGTGGGATGCTTTCACCCAAGAGTGGTGGATCCAGGTGTTCAGACCTGCAACCTTAAGAAATGTGGGGGTGGTTAGTATGACCACATAGGGCCCTTTCCAGGCTTCAGGGGTTCTTTTTTCCAGTCCTTTACCCACACTTGGTCCCCTGGTTTGTAGGGGTGTACAGTTATTCCTAAGATGACAGGTAGTCAGTGTGTTACCCATTATGTACTTCAAGGATTGTTTTTCCTAGTTACTGCAGTTGTTTCTAGATTTCTAAGTTTCCTAGTTCCTTTAGGTCCCCCTTTGGTCTACTTAACAGGGGGCAGTCTACCATAAAGAATCTCAAAAAGGGAAAATCCTATTCTGGCCCTTGGGGCACAGCATACCTATAGTAGGGCTAAGGGCAGTATGTCTGTCCAGGGTAGACTAGTTTCCTGACATAGCTTAGCCATAGCCTGTTTGAGAGTCTGGTTCATGTGTTCTACCTTTTCTGAACTCTGGGGCCAATAGACCGTGTGTAAGTTCCTTTGGATGCCTATGGCCTTAGCTACCTGTTGTACTAATTCTGCTACAAAGCCTGGGCCATTGTCTGATCCTATAGTCAGTGGCATCCCAAATCATAGAATAATGTGTTTTAGTAGTGCCTTGGTTCCCTCTCTGGCCTTTTCTGTACAGGAGGGGTATGCTTCAACCTAGCCTGAGAAGGTATAGACAAAAGTGTAAGAGATATTTATTTCCTCTGCTTGGTCGTATCTCTGTAAAATCTACCTCTAAATCTTCAAAGAGAGTCTGGCCACAACGTTGAATTCCTCCTGGCCCAACAAGTCCCTGTTGGGCATTTTTCTGTGCACAAAGGAGGCAGTGCTGTGTCACCAAGGCACAGAGGGACGGCAGTTGAGCAATCAGGTAGTACCGGCTCAACAAGATTAGTAGAGCAATTTTTCCTAGGTGGGTAAGTTCATGTCCTGACACATAGATCCAGTGGTCTGGGAGCACCCACCATCCTTCTTTTGTTACATTTGCCCCTTCCAGTTGTACTCATTCCTTTTCCTGAGCCATGTATGTTGGAGCCAGGTAGTTCCTGCACTAGCATGATCATTGACAGTACTGTCTGTTCTTTGGCTGCTTGTCTAGTTCCTGTGTCTGCTTGGCAGTTTCCCTCTGATATTGAGTTCTTACCTTTCTGGTTCCCCTTGCAGAGTATGACTGCTACTTCCTTGGGTTTCCAAACTTTCTCTATTAGTTTTAGGATTTCTTCTTGATTTTTATTCCTTTTGCTCCTGCTGTTAAAAGTCCTCTTTGTTTTTATTAGTCCCATGTACAGGCAGAGCGACAAAGGCATAGTGCGAGTCAATGTAGATGTTGACACATTTATCCTTGCTGAGTTTTAATGCCCTGACTGGAGCTCATAGTTCTGTTCTCTGGGCTGACAATCCCTCAGAGGCTTTTGCCTCATAGTCCAATACAACTGCATACCCAGCGTGTCTCTTGCCCTCCTCCAAGAAGGTGCTATCATCTGTATAAAGAGCAAGGTCAGGATTTTGAAGGGACTTGTCTGTCAAGTCTAGTTGGCTAGAATAGACTCAATCAAGAACCTCTAGGCAGTCATGCTCTGCCCACCCCCCACCCCCAGCAACAGGCAAGAAGGTGGCGGGGTTTAAGGTTTTTACTGCTTCCAGTTGCACCCATGGGTTTTTGCACAGGAGTCCTTGGTCCTGGGTCATCCAGTCATGAGTTAGCCAGTGCTGTCCCACGACATCCATGAGTGTGATGACAAAATGGGGCACTTTAACATTTAGGTTTTGTCCCAATGTAAGCTTGTCTGCTTCTTTAACTAGCAGAGAAATTGCTGCAAGGACTCTAAGGCAAGGTGGTCAGACTGCTGCAACCAGGTCAGTCTTCATTGACAGGTAAGCTATCGGTCTCTGCCAAGGCCCAAATTCTTGAGTCAGAACCCCCAGAGTTACCCCATTGTTCTCATGTACAAACAGGTTAAAGTCTGTAACACATCTGGGAGTACCAAGGCTGATGCCTCAGTGAGTTTTGTCCTAAGGCAGATGCTAGAAGTTTTACTTTCTTCCTCAGCTGCTCATTGGCCTCCTTCCTCAGTGCTCAGTCCTGATTAATGAAGACCTTATTTGGTGTCTCCAGAAGCTCGGTGGTATTCTAGCCTTCAAAGCCCTCTAGTTTCTGAAGTTTCCTTCTTGCATCTGGCTGAATCTGGCCAACAAAGGCAGCATTAACTATTCTTTGATTCTCTGGGGCCTCAAGATCAAAGGACTATAGACCCTAAAAACCTCACAGAGTCTCTCATAAATGTCTGCTTGGCTTTCCTCTGGTTTCTGGAGGACCTCTGAGATCTTAGCCAAGTTAATGGGCTTCTTAGCTACTGCTAAGACTCCCTGGAGAAAGGCCTGGTGATATGTCTCCAACCGATTTTTCTGTTACTCAGTGTTAGGGTCCCAGAGGAGGGTGTCATCTAGAAGGGTTTCTTTTACCCAATTTTCTATGTTTATGGTGCCCATCAGGGCCTGACTCTGAAGACATTTTCTAGCCTCTGTCATAATTCTCATTCACTCCTCAGTATTGAAGAGAGTGAGAAGGAGTCAGCAGCAGTCAAACCATGTTGGCCTCTGGGTCTGAAAGATAGATTCCAGGAGATCGATCATGGCCTGAGGCTTCTCAGAGTAAGCTGGGCTATGGTGCTTCCAATTCAGGAGATTGGTCACAGTGAAAGGTTGATAATAAAAGACTGATACCCTGCTCTTGTAGGGTCCATCTTGCGCCAGCTGTTGAGGATCCCTGGCCTCACGGAGGGGCATCTGCATGGCCGCTGGTGGCTTGGACCCTTGATCAGCTGATCTCAGGCATCTGCCGACCTGCTCTGGAGAATCTGGCTGAGGCTCTGGGCTTTGGGGTGGCGAGACTGAGGGTGGTGGTGTGTCTGGGTCTGGTGGTACATCGGGAACAGCCTGAGGAGCATATGAAGGTAACAAGTTCTGTGGAATATAGCAGGAAGGCTATGCTTGTTTGTCCTTAGTCACAATAACTGGACATAGCTGCAGCCTCCATAGTACTGTGAAAAATTCCTGGCAAACTAGCTTTTGTATTGGGGTCAGGGAAAATGTCTTCTGTCACATGGTCTCCACAAGATGTTTAGATGTTCAGTCCTTCACAAGATGTATCACTTTAGCTTTTGGATTGTTTCAAACTAAGGTCAGTGTAGAGCCTGAAAACTCAGGAGAAACTTTATCATTCCCTTAACTATCTAGAAGCCTGAATACTAGGGGTCTTACCCAGAATTAATGTTTTTACCAGAAATAATCTTTCTATCAGAGAAACTAATCTATGCAGCAGGGTAAACATCTTAATTGCAGAGCATCTGCTCTTTGTCATATGAGTTACCCTCTCCTCTCCCTTCCTCTCTCTTTGAAGCCTCAGGTCCCCAACCCATTCCTTAACTCAAGATATATACCTCCATTTTTCTCACTGACCTTGGAATCCATATATATTTGGATTCCCCTTACATGGTTTTCCTATTAATCTATATGATGTTAATTGTTAATTGATATTTGATATATGATATTTGACTAGCCTGAGAAGGACCCCGAGGTGTAGTGGGAAATATCTTCTCCCCTTCAAATAGTGGTTAATTCTGTTACCCTTTATATATATAATATTTTTATCATCTATATATATATATATATATAAACTTAAACAAAGAAAGAGATCAAAAGGAAATTAAGCAACATGTTAATACAAACCTTTTTACCTGTTTATCTGTTAATGGAGTTTGTATTTTTCTTGATATTTTGCTGCAAATTTTCTACAATGCATTGTTTTCACATTTAAATCAGAAAAAAAATTAAATATATATTCATTTGGGAGAAAATGGTCTTAACCTGACACATCGGAAAGCTAATATGATTACAGGAATAATTTCTTCATCATGAGAGATTTTAAATGCTGTAATAGGCTACTAGGTTTATGGAATTTTGCTTTTGGGAAACATTAACATGTTTCACCTTTTTTATTTTAATTTAAAGGTGGAGAATAGGGCTCAGGTTTTCAAAGTTCTGACAGCAAGCCCAATGGTTCTGTGATGAAGTTCAATTTTACTACAAAAGTTATGTTTATATTCAAAATATGGCAACCATAGCTATTAATGTACCTAGAAAACTGGTGTTTGCTTTCAAAGTTTTATTGTGTGATTTGATAGGTAATCAAGGGGTTGGTGAGCACTTTTTCCTAAAATTTAACTCAGATTGGATATATTTCCAACCATGAATATTCACATTCGATCAAATATATACCCTTTAGCAGGCAGCATTCATTGAAGAAAACAATTATAATGTAAGGACACTAATGAAGGCAACTATTGTGACTGGATTCCAGGGTATTTTTAATATAATTCAAGCTTGACTCCAATCTGATCATTTTTCATTTGATAGTCTCTAAGTAATACAAATTGCAATTTGAAACATAACATTGCCTAATATGTAGTAAAATACCAAATAGACATTTAGGCAAAGTACTTTTTTCCTAATATATATTTTTAACTGTAAAAAAATAGAGTGCATATGGATTCTAAAATTCACAACTGGTTAAAGACCATTAGTAGGTATGAAATTTGGCAAACCCTCTGGTACTGACAATGATGTTCTTGTATCATCCCTGTATTATTTAAGGATTATTTGTCAACTTTAACTCCTATTGATATATCATTTGGGATTTATTGATCCTGGAGGGATCATATATTATGCTCATATTTAAGTAAATATGACTATTTCCTGGAATTCTTATGAATATTTTATTTTTAACTTATTTAATTTTTATTAGTTTAATAGTATAAATTATGCATTTTGATAAATTTTCTTTTTTCTTTATTTTTTATTATGAAATATTTAAGACACACAAATACACAGAGAATAATTTAATAAGTGCTCGTAACCATAAAACATTGTCAATATTGTTTAATCATCTTCTGTATTTCTCCCCAACTGTATACCCCCACCATCTCTTCAAAGGAAAGTATTTTCCTGAATTTTTTTGTTAAATGTTCTCATTGTAATATTATGTTTTTACTGTATATGAAAGTGTCTATAAATCATAAATATTGAATGTTTCTAACATTGTTTTTTCTCAAGATTTGCTTATTTATTGATGTTTTTGGTATGCCTTTTTGTTTAATTCTGTAACATGTGTATAGATTCCCATATATAAATAAATATTTTTGAATATTAATTTGTATAATCCTCCCCACGTTCAAAATATAGAACTGGTTCTTTAGTACAAAGAGCCTCCCTCATATTATCACTTTTAGTCACATATACTCCTTCCTATATCGCTCTCCAATGGGAACAACTGATTTGTTACCCATCTCTATGTTTTATCATCTCAAGCAAATAACTAGAAACATATTGTATGTAACGTTTATTTAAACATTTATTTTGAAATATTGCATATTCACAGGAAATTATAAAGATAGTACACAGTTCTCATTTAAACTTCACCTAGTTGTCCTCAATAGTAATATATTACATAACTATAGTACATTTGTAAAATATATTTGCTTAGACCTATGTCATTTTATCACATGTGTACATTTGTGTGACTATACAACTATAGTCATAATTCAGTATAGTTCACTAATGCTACCCCTTAATGGTGATATTGACTCCTTTTGCCCAACCATGATTAATACATAGCAACTACAATTTGTTCTCCATTGTTACAATTTTATCATTTTGAGAATGTTGCATATATAATGTATTATGTGACTTCTTTTTTTTTGATAGAGGTAACATTGCTTTATAGCACTGTTTATGTTTCAGATGTACAGCTTCACACCTTAACAACTGTTATACCACACCACACCTGCTACCAAAGTTTTGGTTTCATCTACCACCATCCAATTGATCTCCTCCACCCATTCCACCCACATCCCATCCCCACTCCCCTCTGATAACCACCATTCTGTTATCAGAATCTAAGGGTTTATTTTTGGATTTTATTGTTCATTTGCTTCAGTTCGTTATCTTACACATGTGAATGAAATATTTGTGTTTCTCTCACTTGTATCGTATGTGACCATTTGAGATTGGATTTTTTTCACTCAGTAATCATAATCTTGAGATCCATCCATGCTGTTGCTTGTATCAATAATTTGTTCCTTTTTATTCCATTGTATGACTATCCCTCAGTTTGTTTAAACTTTCACTTATTTTAGAGCAGTTTGATTGTTTCTGGGTTTGGGCTATGCAAACAAAGCTGCTTTGAACAATTGTGTACAAGATTTTTGTGCACATAAGATTTCATTTTCTGGAATAAATTCCAATAATGCAATTTGTAGTTCATATGATGAGTATATGTTTAAATTAAAACAAACAAGAAAATGTCCTACTACTTTCCAGAATTGCTGTATCATTTTACATTCTCACCAGAAAAACAAAAACCTGCAGAAGTTGTTTTATTACAGCCAAAGAAGAATCTCCCTGTTGAAGATGAACACACTCTCTTATCCTCTTCCTCTCACTCTACATTTCTGCTCGATGTCCCTGACCAGTGTCACCATGCCTTAGAGTTAAAGGAGTATGTGACATGCTTGTTAGAAATACCAGAAGGACAAACTGAGACACCAACCCACTCCTATTTGGCAGGATATTCTCCAGGGAATGGGGGAATGGTAGGGTACTGCCACTGATATTCCCTAGGAACCTCTGAGAGCCGCATTCATTACCAAAGCTTCTACAGGCTGTTTTAGCATGAGATTTCTAGTTAGTGAAGCATTGGAAGCAGTGGGGAAGGGAACAGAGGCAGTTCTCCAATCAAAAAGGCAAGAGACCACAAGTGGTGCCAGTCTAATGTGCTCCAATAAAGGAACTACTAGAATGTCCCTGGGCAGGGATAAAGGCTACTAGACTCCTTAAAAACCTGAGCTTGAAGCTTCTCATGGCCTGTTCCCCTCTTGGAATATGTCCCTTATCCTTTCTCTTAAGGGATATACTGTCTTTAATAAATCCCATTTGCTTTTGCTTTCAAATGACTGTGCTAACTTTTTTGTCCCCTGAGCGGGTGGGCTGGATGAAATCTTCTTTTGGACTCACAAGAACACTGGATCCTCGCAGTAACAAGATCAGAAGAATGTGCAAGGAGCTAATATGAGGAAAGGACAAGCACCTCTGAGGCCCATTAGGGTTCACACAGAGGTCTTCTAAGGAGGAAGGTGAGTGTAATGGTGCAGTTCCTGATATACAAGAATTTAAAAAAAGGTCCATTGCAGTAGCAGAACATGCTGAGGATTGTCAACACAAGTATAAGCATCAAATCTCAAAAATCCTCAGGAGAGCTTAGGAGCACAATGAGCTGGTCTCTAGCATTGATATGAAAGAAGTAGACCCCAGAAGTCACTGCTATGTGATTGTCAGCAAATAGAACATCACCAGCAAAGGGAATTTGAATGGTGGCAGGGGTTTACATAACACTGGGCTTCTGATGCCTTCATGAATGCCAATTAATTGTGCCATTGAGGAAGGGATCTCAGAGTTCCTGAATATTTTAGTAGTATATTCTTAGAAGAGGCTGTTAATTTGGGGAAAGCCCAGGAAACTCATAACTAGAGATTTGATGCAGGGAAAGTACCTGGAATAGGAGTAGGCCTCCAACAGTGATCATCCATGTTACAATTTCCTATGTGGTTCAAGAACCTAGGCAGAGAGCTACAAGGTGAAAACTCTGAAAGTTCTGGCCAAGGTCAATGATACTGGCCTGGTGCCTTACAGTCCTGGTATGAAGAGATTCTGAGAGGTGAGAACCAGAGAACCCAAGGCAGAATTGCAGCCAGTACTGACACTGCCATGGTTGGAGCAAATTCCAGGACCATTTCTTTTAGCTTTTACTGACCCTAGTGGTGCCTGAGGCAGATTAACATTGTTCATGAAGAGGACAATAAACATTCTATGAAGTCATTCTATGAAGGATCAGAGTGGGGCTAGAGGGAACACTGTATAAAATCTTTGTGCTCCTGTTCTTATCCAGGTAACTGAGATTTATCGTGTGTGTGTGTGTGTGTATTTTGAATGTCCCCTTTACAGTAAGATTATATAACATAAGAATATAAATTTATGAATCACATTAATTGCATATCTATTGCTATTTATCAAGTTTAAGATGAATTATCTTTACATTTTCATGGAAACGTAAAAGAATCACAATAAAATAGTTGGGATCACAAAATAGAGAAAAACAATAAAAATGGTGAATTTTTTTACAGTTTTCCTTTTTGTAAAAACACATAGATTTTCAAGGAAGTAGGAGAATATAATCATAATAAATAGCCTATAGGCCACTTGGCCTAAATGTTTTATTCTTCAGACATAAGTTGAAACATCAGCTCTAGGGAAGACTTCTTCTAGTATTAGGGATGCTAAAGTATGGAAGATCCAGCCTGGAGCTATTATCACAAATGGAAGACAGTGAAATAGTGTGTAAGGCATAAAGAACACATACAAAGAAGGATTAGGTAGAATGAGTTCCAGAAGAGATAAGTAAAGTTTAATAGTCATGAAGCAAGGAAGTTTCAGATTTCAAACACTGCAGTTCTTCAATAGTAAGTAATTTTAGTTCAGTTGGGAGATGGGCTAGATGAGGCTATCAGAGCAATGAGTAGAGGTCAGACACTAAGATGTATCTTATAGTTGAGAGACAATCCTAGAATGAAAAACTACCCTTAATGGTAATTTTAGTATTTTAAGTAAACCAGAGAGAATTTCCACCTGTGGCAGCAATGGAAGGGGTCCTGCACTTTGTCCCAGTGCAGTTGAACATGTACACAAACCAGGTGCTTGATATATATTGTGTCCAGGCAGTTTCCAAAAAATAGGTTTGGTACTTTGTTGAAGTAAGACACAGAGAAGATACTTCACTGGCACTTTTTATCTTAGTCTGGGACAGCCAGAGCCCACTCCATTAAAAAGGCATTTGAATTAGGTGATCTTGAATGTAATTTGGTAAATCTACAAACAAGTGATAGATTTCTGCTTATGGTGGAATGAATGAAAATGGGGGCTTGAATGGAAAAGCAACTGGGAGAGACAAAGGGGATGGCCCTTCATGCAAATTTTAGGAGTTTTGAGTTGCATACAATTGGAGAAGTTTCCTCAGTGCTAACATTAAATAACGTATCTCCAAAATGGGAAAATGTATGTAATTTTAGTTACTAAACAACATTTTAGTTGATTTGTCATTCTGAGTCCTGTAGCAATTCATGTTTTCTGAGACATTCATTCATAAACTATTATAAGGTATGTTATATATATATATATATTGAATTTAATATTAATTGTATCTATTCTGACAGTCCTAGAAGACAGTTTAAAAAACCCACTTAACCTGTGAAGAACCTGAAAGCTCATAAACTTTGTTCATGTGCCCGTGTTCACAGGGCCAGAGTGTGACAGAGGTGAGACTAGACCCCTGGTACAAACGCCTCTAGAGCCAAATGTTCCACCGAATTTATTAATAAAAACACTGCTCTTTCCCCATTTCATGCAGTGGTATATTTTTAATCAAGGGACTGTGTGCAAGGAAGTCTATTTTGGAATACTGATTACATTGGTCTATTTGCCTATGACTACAATTAGGCACTAAACTTGTGAAGGAAAAAGCCATGTCCACAGCTTCCAGCGGCTATGAAGCCAGCTGTAAAACTCACCGAACTGACAGGTGCCCTGCGGTCTGAGCTTACTGGAATGCCGTGAGACAGCTCACAAGTTATCAACAGATAAAGGACTTTTCTTTATTACCTGCAAATGGAATCTTGTGTGTATCTTGCAAATATGTGTCTGGCAAATTGAATCCTGTGTTGAATCCTGTGTGTATTGCTTATGCATGAAGAATTTACAAATAACTAACTCGGGTTCCACTTGTAATTTTAGTCCTAATTTACACCTCCCCTCTCCCGCACTCCTTCTAACCCTATGTAAGTGTATTCCAAATTGCCATCAGGGCTCAGCTCTTTGAGGAAGAATCCCAGCTGAGACTGCTCACGTGATAAATCTGCCTAAAAAACTTCCAAAAGAGTGCCCACTTGGTTTTCACCACCAGGAGAACCTTAGCAAGCTCTTGATACTATAGATTTTTAGTAGTTCTTAATATCAAGTAGAGTAAGATATGTTTTATTTTCATTTGTCAAGGGGATATTGGTTATTTTTCATCATTTATAAGTCAATTTAAATATTACAATCATTTTTTTTTAGTTTCACACACATACATTCATTTACACAATATTCATACATAAACCTCTGGGGTTTTATTTAAAAGAGAAAAATTAGTTACCTATAGATTAAATTTGGGAAGAATTCACATGATCATAATATTGAATCTTCTCCTTACAAACATGTAATAGGACTCTAGTTAGGACTTATTAATTTCTCTAAGTTATAAATGTCTGGTGCACCCTGGTGACTCAAGCACTAAGTTGATGACTGGGGCATGAATCATGGAAAGCCCAAGGACCTGGGTTTAAGACTCAAGACTTGGGGCTATGGATAATAACCAAGATAAATTAAAAAGAGCTTCCTCCTCTTCTTCCTTCCTTCCTTCCTTCTTTCCTTCCTTCCTTTCTTCCTTCCTTAAGAAAGCTCTTCCTCCTCTTACTTACTTCCATTCTTTAAAAATGATGTGATTTTTTTCCCATTGAGTTGATACACTGTCAGAATTATACTTATGAATAGGTAGCAGATATTTTGTTATGGTAATTAGTATTTATACTTTGTTTCATTTCATTTTCATTCCTTTTGCTGCCACAAATGCAAAATGTTATTTAAAAAAAACACTTTGTGAAATAAGCAGTTTAATACCTGGGCAATTCCAGATTAGAAATTATTTTATTGAGGTATAATTGATATATAGCATTTATTAATTTCAGATATACAACATGATGATCTAATGTTTCTATATATTGTGTAATTATTATTAGCCCATAAGTCTAATTAACATCTGTCAACATATATAATTACATAATTTTTTCTTATTATGAGAACTTTTTAACATCTATATTCTTAGCAACTTTCAAAGACATAAAGTATATTTTACCTATTTATATTATACCCAGTAACCTTTATAAGCACTTCTATTGCTGTGATAATACCATTAGTAGATTTTCTTCATATACATTATATTAATGATACTAGCTTTGTTTCTTATTTTTCAATCCCAATTTCTTTGATATCGTCTATGTCATTTACTACCCCATTCTTCCTTAGCATATTGCATAGAAATGATGATAAAAGGCATCTTCCTCTCATTCCCAATTGAAAACCAGAAAGCTCTTTGTGTTTCGATATTCAGTATAATGTTTACTGTAGAGTTGTAGAGGTATCCATTATACAGTTTGATAACATAATTTTTTATAAAAATGCTGATATTTATAAACCATTTGGGTATGTTTTTTTGTTTTATCTTGTAATGTGTTATAACCTTCTCTTTAAATGTGAAAATTTTCAGAGTAAATAATTTTTAAGTAGGATTCTAATCCGATTGGAATTAGCATTTGTGTTTAATCCATTTGGAATTGAAATTTGTGTGAAGTATGAAGAAGGGGTTTAGTCATATTTTATTTTTAATATGACTATCAAAATGTTTAACTGTAATTTCTTATTAAAAACTATTATTTCCCCTACTTCTCTAGAGTAGCATTCTTTTCCCTTTTTTTAAAGGAAAGTTACAGCAAGAATAAAGGCTAGTAGGCAGGCAGTTAGGCAGGAAGAGAGGAGGAAGAAACATTTTATCCATTTTTTCAGTTGTTCATCCTGGTGCTTCCCCCCACCCTCATACCCCACCTTCAGCCTCAGGTCTTGAACCTGGGTCCTTGGGATGTATGTGGACTCTGTCCAGTAATCTTATCTGCGAGGCCACCAGGGTGTACCATACAGTAGCATATTTTTAATAAATTGGGAGACAATATATAGTGAATCTGCTTTGAAATATACTATTCAGATATTTTGGTCTATTTGTCCATGCCTACATCTATAACACAAACTCATATTACTATAGTGCTTTCATATTCCTTAATATCCTATCTTTGATTTCTTTCTCAGAAGTATTGAATATAAAAGTCCTTTTCTGTCATTACAAAAATTGCCTTGTCAAAATTCATGCACATGTACTTATTCATGAGGAAAAATTATGTGGCTTTATTGAAGATGAGGTATTACAGTGTTTACTAGATTAAATTTGGTGAGATTAATATATTTACAACATTGAATCTTCCACATAAAAACATATATTTCTCAAGTTAGTTAAATCTTCAGTATTCTAATAATAAAAGCTGTATGTTTTTCCATAGAGTTTTTATACACTTTTCTATATTGACTTTTAGGCATAAAGTATTTATTAGGATAATTTGAAAATTATTTTTATCTAATTTCAACTTCATATTGTCTGTTGCTACAGAAAAGATGATTTTGTTTATTGATCTTATAGCCAACAATTTATTTTAAAACATTATTATAGATTGAGTAGTTTTTCTTTTATAGATTTAGCTCATAGACACTTTATTCATATTTAATTATGCTAGCATTGTTTTATTTTCTGATCCTATCTCTTTAATTACTTTTATTTCCCATTACTTTCCTATGTAGTATATTCATTAAAATTAAAATAGAAAAAGTGATAACAGGCATTTTTGCCAATTTCTCAATATTAAAGTAAAAGGTTTCAGGGGTCCACATGATTTTCACTGTAGGGGTTTTTGTAGATATCCTTTATCTACTTTGAGAACATATCTTGGATCATAAAGGAGTGATGGCTATTTTTATGGAACACTTCATCAATTTAGAAATGACTTCTCTCATTTTCAATCAGTTGACGTGGTCTACCAACCTTGACCTATTGTCCCCAAATTCATTCTTCCCCCTTGCTCTGCACTCTGCTCTACAGTACAGGGTCTGGTGCCAGTTCCTTAGTTTGCCCACATCTAGAGGTCAACTCAGTTCAGTCAGCAAGAGGTACCTGTAAGAGATTAAACCAGAAAAGAATGGGGTGCCCAATTTTTTTTCCTTCTGTGTATATCAGTTGGCTTCTGTTTCAATTGCTACAGCTTCTTCTAACTCTAACAGTCGTTAAATTAGCCCATCAGGTTCCAAATACTGTTGACAGTAGCTTTGGGGCTTCAGTGACACTACCTCCTCTATTTGTGCCTCTAGGCAAGGGTGACTTCCACAAGTAGCCTAGCATTGGATTTCCTAACTGTCCTCTATTTGGCTTCTATGTAACTCATTTCCTAGATTAAATGCCTCTCTCTCTCTCTCTCTCTCTCTCTCTCTCTCTCTCTCTCTCTCTAAGTTAATAGATCAATGATCTATTATCGAAGATAATAGATAGATGCAGATTAAGATAATAGATAGATACAGATGATTCCTAATTGGAACAGTTGGCCAGTAATATTACTTGATTTTTAATAGTTAAATTATTCTTGAATTCCTATGGAAAACTCAACTCATTCACCAACATTCTCTATAACTTGTTTGTGCAGTTCTATTATTAGTAACCAAAACAAAACAAACAATCCTGGACTCTAAAACCTCATCTAACAAAAATGACATGTCTTTCTCCTCCTAGTCACAACTTTCTCAAAATACTTTTGTTCACTCAGTAGTGCTTACATATATTTTAAAACATTCTTTAATTAAACAAGCAGTTTTAATTATTTTATTTATTTAAGAGGAAGGAAGCAGACAGGAATGAAGGCAAATAGACAAAGAGAGAGAGATGAAAGAAGCATTTTTCATTCATTTCTTTAGGTGTCCGTTTTAGTTGTACCCCCACCCCCAGCTGGGTCCTTGGACTTTGTAGATATAAAACATGAGTCACCAGGATGTGTGTGTAAAACCTGTAAGAGTGTGAAAAACATGCTCTACAAGACCAATTCTGTGAACCAGATCAAGTACTACTTAGAGGTATATTATAGCCTTAAAAAGATTTATAGAACAATAAATATTTTGAAATATTCAAACATTAAGCAAATGCTAGAGAAGGAATAGAATATAAAGACCAAAGAAATATATGGTAATAAATAATGGGGAAAAGTAAAATTGATGGATTAGAAGACATTAGAACCAAATCAGGAAAGCCAGTTCTTAGAAAAGTTCTATATTACATAAATTTTGTAAGTATTATCAGTTATAAAAGAAGCAGAAATAAGTGTTATTAGTTAAGTGATATTATATAAAAATAGGCAGAGTAGCTTTAAATGTTTTCAGAGAACACTAGAAATATAACAATACCTCAAATAAGTAACAGATAAGGACTATTAGCTATAAAAGAATTTCAGGATATAAATAAGAACTGATAGGATCAGAGAACTGCTATTCTGCAGTATATAACGAAAAATGGAAAATGGTCACAATCATTAGAGTGCCAAGATCATAGAAAAGAAAGACATATAGGTATTAAATATCTTGTGATGGAAGTATGAAGCAACACCTCTGGAGTGGTCTTACCAATTAATAAACAAAAATACTAATTTGGGAAAGCTTCTAGTTATATCTGTGGATGGTTGTTAAGCTGAATGACAGGTATAAATTGCTACTTTGACTGTTTTGTATACATACTGTATTTCTGAGAAATGCAATAAAAATAATATGCAATAAATATCATGACTTTAATTTGAACAAAAAAGTAAAAAGCTTTCAGCAAAATAAATATTACAAAATAAATGTTATAGTGTGAAAATGTATATGAATAAGTATAAAAAGTTCTAGTTCAGGGCAACAACAGAACAAAAAGTAAAGAAAAATAAACAAGAAGTATGAAAAATGTAAAGAGAGGAATATTCAGTGAAAAGAGGATATGCGTCTACACAGGCAGTATCAGATGACTTCAAAACACAAGGGACTTTCTAAATCATTTAGTATTACATTTAGTATTACAAAGTGACCAACGAGATCAAAGAGACAAGCCAGAATTTTAAGAGGAGGTTTATACCTGCCGGCGACTGTATGGGGTTTCACCCAAATCATACTGTCATTTGTGAAAGCAACTCAGGGTTTATATAGACACACAGAGAGGCACAGGGAACAAAGGCAGTTGATAAACTGCAACTATGGTTTTGTTACAGGTTTCCATAGTAAAGTGTTTGTATTTTCCATTATCTAAAATTCTCATTCTGCAATTACGATTCATCCGGCAGGCTCCAGGAAAAGAAGGGCTCACCTTTGAGCCCCCGGGTGTGCCAGGGTTTTGTGTACAAACTGGACCATACAGTTATCTCAACATTGATTGTCTAATTGAATTTTCTTTTTGGGGGGCCTCAAGTCTGGCTTGAGAGCTAAGACTGACTCAGTACGTAAAAGTCTTTACTTTCTTCCAAATTCCTGTTTCATCAGTACTGTTTACAGACAAGATGTAATAGGTAAGAATTTTTAGCAGACACAAAGTCTTACTGGTAAATGAAGGAATTGAACTGAGACTTTCCTCTGACAATCCAACCGCTGTCCTGCATCTGTCTGCCTTGTGCTCCAACAATGTCTTTTACATTGGGGTGGATCTGGACTGAATCCCGGCTCGGAAAGGGTTGCAAAAAGGAAAGTGGCCAACAATGGCCACATGGAGTATTTTCGAGGCACCCCTCCATCCGGGAGAAGGAACAACAAAGAGAATCCTCAGGAACGAGTAATAGGGAGACGAGAACAAAGGAGTAAAAAGGGCTCACACAAAGATGTGCCAGCATCTGCTATCAGCCTAAAATGCCCCCAGGAAGGACTCTCTGGCTGAGGCATCCTCGCAGTCACTTTTCAGGGTTCTTAGGGACCTGGGGACCTGAGCATGAGAGGAACGCGACA
>RJWH01006377.1:0-56055 GCA_004363575.1 Solenodon paradoxus
AGAATCATGTCTCCATATGGAGATCACGTTCATGAATCTCTCCTGTGCCAAAGGACGGGAGAGAGTGTCCTTTTCTGCATTTCAGATTCGCTCGGTGTGTTGGCAGCAGAGGGAGGGGCTGTGCTGATGCCTCTGAGGACACAGGTGGGATTTCTCCACAAATGTCTCCTGGGAAGGAAATGCGTAGCAAGAGGAGGACGAGGAAGACATGGCAGGTTCTCAGGAGTTGTGTCCCCATTTCTTACTGAAAGTTCCCGGGCTTAGAACTTGCAGACATTTCCTTCTGTGCTTCTGCTGGTGCCGCCTAATACATTTGTTTTCAGTTACTTTTATTCCCCTTCTGATGACAGTGGAGTTTGGGTCCTTAGGATTTTCCCGTCTTATAGCCCGGTCTTGTCTCCCTCTGGGCTCTCTCTACAGCGCGAATCGTTTTGCCCTGAGTTCCTGGCCTGTAACCACTCAAAATGGTGCTGTTGTCACATCAACATGGGACCATAGTGACACCCAAGACTCCACGTGGGTGGCGTCAGGTCTGGGAAATGAGTGAAGACGGAGAACAGATGATATTTAGATCTGGAGGCACGATCAGCATTATGTCGACTCAGTTGAGAAAATGCACACATTCACCAGGTGGACACAGTTTCCCAAATAACTGAGAAAGAGCCAGAGCCTTGCTCGCTGCAATGCTGAAGAAAGACTTGACATTTAAAATATGCCAGAGTACAGAACATAGAAGCTATGTGTGACTTGAATTTTGCACAAAACTACTGTTTTCTTATGACTAGATTCACCTGATTTGTCTTTTTTGTTTTTCAAACAATCACAGCGAAGCTGAGTCTTGCTACCTGCAGGAGGCCACTGAGCGCGATTAGCACCCTTCCAGCTGATGTTAGCTTTGCTCACTTTGGTTCAAGGGCGGTCTGCCAGCTTCCTTCATGGTAACGTTAGTATTTCCTTCTTATCATTAATAAGGATCTTGAGGAGATTTACCAAGAGATCTGATCAAACCATCACATCTAATCTGGAGACTCCCTGTCTTTTTCTTTACTTACATTTTTTTCTGGATATGAAGGGTCTCATTGCCAGGATGGCATGAGCTTTTGCTGTCAAACGTTATACATCTCTCAGTCCTGTCCTATGTGCTTCCATTTTATTCCACAGTCATGCCACAGATATTTCTTCTTTATTACTTTCACTATTTTTGGAAAAGGAAACAGGAATGATATAAATGGTATATAAGCATCTTAAACTTCTATAACTCAGCACAAGTGATAATGAAATTATTTTTAAGGAAATCATTAGGCGTTTGTTGGTGTAAAGCAGCAAATCTTCAGTGCTTTATTTTGACCTTAACATTCCCCTTGTGAGGTGACCTTAGGGATAGTTTCAGACAGTCTATGGAATAGCATAACTGGTCACTTCTCAAAATCATGTATCCATTCCTTACCTTTGGTATAGTAGTGTTTGAGATCTAGAGTTGTAAATTGAAAGTCTTCTATATATTCTAAAGGGACTGCCAGACAAAGCGCGTGGAGATGTGTTGATAGCTGTCTTTAAATGCCCTCCACGGTGCACACTGCTGGACTGGGAATTGTAGAAACCCCAGCAGGATTCATGCATCTTTTATCATAAACAGGTCTCTTTATCTCTAACCTGAGTCTGCTCACCTTTTGGGGACAAAGGCACGAGCCCTGGGCTGTGCAGAGAGGAGACTGCACCAGGTAGGTGGGAAGGAGTGAAGCAGAGGGTAGGGGGACAGCCAAAGGTCCAGATTTGTTTGGGAAGCTTTGCTTTAAAGAAAATGATTGGGGGAACCTAGGTTTATTTCTCCTGCTGTCATGGAGGAACATCTCCACCACGCTTCTCAAGCTCCTAAGTCTCCACGAATTCTCCTCCTTCAGGGATCCCATGGCATTTGCAGTAACCACCAAAGTAAAACATCAGTGTATAACTGATTCCCTCCAAATTTGATACCTCTATTGACTAAAGCCAATGAAATGGGTGGTGGTGGAGGAGGAGGAGCGGGAGGAGAAGAGTTGGACTGGCTGTCTCCAGTGGCAGAGGCAGGAGGTGCAGGAGAGACAGGCTCATTCAGAGTAACATTTCTACCTATGAGGTTCATTTGTAAGATTTCCCAAACTGTGTAATGGGGTAGACCTGCAGAGTACAAACCTGTGTTGCTGTTTTTTTTATGGATTAACTTTATAAAGTCAGTTGAGGATTCTGTAAAACAAAAATAAAACAGATCCTAACACTGCACATTCAGCTATCAGGACTCCTCTGGTCTGGGATCAACATCGTTAGTTTGCATTTTTAACAACCACTCAGGTTGCTGTGCCCAGAACTCATTCCCAATAGCACTAGCCAGAGCAAGAACAGCTCACTGTCCTTCCCATCTCCACACAAATGCTGCTGGTTCCCAGTGAAGACCATTCACAGCTTTTCCAGCTATGACAATCTCCGCTCTCCATTTTCAAGTGGAAAGGTGGCTAGAGAAGATGGTGGTGTCTGAACATGTTTGTTTGGGGGAATCACATGTATTCAGTTACAAAATGTTGTTTATTGAGCATCTACTATGCACTCACAGGTATGAGAATGTGCTGTGTCCTGGACACTATGCAGGGAAACTTACACAGGTTACCTGAGTTAACCCTTGTTACCCCCTGGAATCGGGGTTCATATGTGCATCCTCCTTGGGAGAAATTAGATGTTGAATGTACCTTCTTGGGTGTAGTGATTCTCTTTGTCTCTTCTCATTCATTATCAAAGATCATAAAAACAACACACTTGATAGCAGTAAAATAGATGGAAGGGTGGATTAGTGCTTCTGAGGGCATTTTGATGGGTTGTCCATGTATGCACACATTTCATTTTTAACATGTGAACTCTCACTGGGCTCCAGGAGTGAGAGACATGGTGCCAATTACGACTTTGGAAGCGCTGCTTCATCCCGAGACAGATTCACTCACCACATTTTATTTCCTTTGCCCTCCTTCGTCTCAGTCAGTGGGAAATGTGTGTTCCAGCTTGGGACACACAGGAGATGGAGCTGCCAGAACCCTCCTTTCTCAGGGACCAGGTCGTGGGACAGGAGCCAGGCAGGGCAGCACCTTGGTCTCAGAGGTTTAGATGGAAAATAAGTACAGGTTCCAGTTTAGATTCTGCAAGGCCCATTTATGCAGAGGACCTCATTCTGGATACAAATTCCGGGGCCCTTGAATTCTGTGCCCAGCATGTTAGGTCTGAAATCTGAAACCGGAACCTGGAGGCATGAGGGAGGCTCTAGAGGTGGGACTGATGGACACTTGGGCATTTGCACTAACAGGGTGATTCTGGGGGAAGGGCAGTCCAGATCCGCACGTGCTCGCAGTCATCTGTGTTGCAGGAGGTGCTGGATTCAGGTTCTTGAGTTCACTGTGTTCTCCGCATATAAATGTTTAAATTTCAGATAATAGAAAAAGAGGAAATGGGAGAGGGCATCGAAAACCCTGTGGGGTCTCGATGCAAGCATGCAATGCAAGCAAAGCATTTCTCCATCTTAGGTTCTAATTCCACTTTGTCTGAACGCAGCAGGCGGGTTTTGTTGCAGCCAGCACCAAGCTGACGACCCCAGACAGGGCTGCGGAAGCCTGGATCCCACAATGCTGTTCGGCCCTGGGCTGGGAAGGTGTGCAGATGTCCTCTGTGCGCATGTGCAGCCTGGGGCTGGCAACTTGATCTTGGCAGGCGCCACGTGAGCGTAGGTAGATCAGCGTGAGTGATCGGGACATGTGTTGTGGGCAAGTGAAATGGTTAGGATCGGTGAGGAGCGGTCACTCGGGGTCTTGGTCAGGTTTGCACCAGAAGAGGAAAGTGCGAGACGTGTGGCGCACTGGGTGCTGCTAAAGGTAAAGGGGCGCAAGTTCTCCTCTTGGGTAATATGTGCGGTCTGTCCAGACAGGGCGGTGAGAGTCAGACGTGGCCAAGGGCTCCCTGCAGCAGCTGGAGAGGCGCACATGAGAGGAGGCTCTCTGAAGCAGTCATACTGAAGGAGCCTACTGTCTAATTTTTGGAAAACTCGGGCTTTTTGGTTCATCTCATGGGCACTGACTGGGTTATGGTGCAGGTCCCTCTGCCACCAAGGCCTCTGAACCTTGTCTCTCATGCTTCAGGTTTGGTAATTGGAGCTCTGGACATGCTGTTGGTATTGCCCATACTGATCCCAGCTTTGACTATTTGCTGCCCAAAAGCCAATAATCAAGTGTTGGTGGGAAGAAAATGAGATTTAACCAAGATACTGGCAACCTAAGAAGATGATGGAATAGCCATAAAGACTACCTTAAAATCTTGGGCAAGGTGAGGACTTTGTAAAGAAAGTGGGAATATCAGATGCAGAGGGACTCCACCTCGGGTTCTGCAGGCTTCCGGGCTTCACCTGAGCCACAGCGGTGCGCCAGTCGCCAGTCCACTAGTTTGATCACAAGGCTTCCTTTTTCCAACCGAGCTAGGCCCTGCCTTGGCTCCTACCAGATGGGGCTTGGGACGGCTTGTTCTCAAGGTGTGTTCTGCATCAGTGATAAATTTTGTCAACTAGCTGTGTCCACAAGAATTGTGTACTAGTGTTCCTTTAATTTTACATGACACAAAGCTTTGGCTTCCTTCATTAGGGTTTCCGTCCATCTGCAGAGACACGTAGCAACTGTCCCCAACGTATACAGTCATGATGTACAACACACTCCTGTCCCAGAGCCCCCCAAATCATTGATGGGTATAAAAGTACAGACCCAAATTCCTGGTGCATGGGGACAGCAGGAGAAAGACACGTTCCACAGTGTCCAAGTGTGAACGATGAATGGCTCAGGAAAGGCAGGACGTCTGTTCCTACTTCTGTCAAAGCTTCACTTTCATGGGCCATTGGTGATGGAAGACAGTTGAATTGACAGTAAGTTTGATGTGTATTTATTTGTGTAAACAATCAACACAATGTCAGGTGCACTTGGAAACTGCACCAGAAGGTGGATGCACATCCAATGAAGGAAAGTTTTATGTCTGGAGAGTAAACTAGTGATTGGGGATCAATTATGTTTCTATTATTGTTTAAATATTTTATGATTATTTTAGGATTAAATGTGTTTCTGTGGGTAGTAGTTTTCTATCATTGTCATTATTAATTTCATCAACTTAGCAGCTTTTAAAAACCTTCTGCAGTTCCTAAGTCAGAATTCCAATGGACTTGGATGAGCTTTCTGTTTAGTCTGACAAGGTCAAAATCAAATTTTCAGCAGGCATGAGCTCTTTGCTGCAGCATCTAGGGCAGAATTTTCTTCCAGATCAATACATGTTGTCGATATAATCTACTTCATTTCTGTGGTTTCCACATGACCCCTCCATGGGCACACCCTGCACCTGTTATCCACAACCCCCAGAAAGGAAAAACCGTGTTTCTTCAAATTTTTACCTTTGGTTCATTGCCATATATTCAATTAAAGGAATCAACAGGGTATTTTATATAAGTAAGGCTTTTTGTCTGATGGGTTCACATTAGAAACAATTCACAATTAAGGTGTAAAATGAATATAATTCAGATAATAGTCAATTAATGACATCCTGCAGCACTCATCCCCTCACCTCATACATGTTCCCCTGTGAATTCCCCACTCAGTGATCATTAGATTTAACTCTCTTCCTCTTAATGACCTTTCTGTACTTCAGTTCTCTCCTGTGTTCATTCTCTGCATTTAAAACTCCTTGCCTATGAAAAACTTTCAGCTCAATCCGCCTCCTTTTCCACAGCCACCAAACTCTCCATCCTTCCTACCCTCTTTCTCCCTTGCCCCTATATCCTCCCCCTATCCTAGTACTTCAGCTCGCTCCTATGTCCTTAATGTCCACTGCCCTCATGTTCCAGCTGTCAACTACCAGGTGTCCTCAGTTTCCACACGACTCTGCATCCCTCCTCACCCCTGCAGTGTCTGCCCCTTTAGTGTACTGGCGTCCACCGTTCTCCCAAACCCTCATCCCTGTCGCCCCGTCCGTCACAGTACTCCCTCTGCCCATGATGTGTTCTCTAGACTCCATCTTTCCTTCCCACACTTAACCACTGTTTGGATCAATAAATGCCCCCAGGATTCCATTCACAATCAAGTATCCCACTTCAAGGCCAATGCTCTTTGACCCTTCACAGACATTAAGGTTCCTCTGTCTTGTACCCAACTCACCTTTTAACTCCTGATTGACAATTGACTCAACACTGCAATTAGACTTCATTCCCATGATTTTCTTCACCCCCTTATTCGCTTCTCACACAATATTGTGGATATCCTTATGCTCCCTAAATAAATATTTTTGGAATACCCATACACACCTTAACCCCTTGTGAAAATTAGCTATCTTTTAGTCCTGTTTTGGGTTGAATTGTGTGCCTCAAATATGTAGGCTCAAATCTTAGCCCCCAGAGCCTATATATGTCACCTCATTGAACAATGGGGTGTCTGCAGATGCAATCAAGTTAAAATGAGGTCAGATTGGAGTTGGGTCAGTGACCATCCTTATAAAAGGGAATTGTGGACACACAGAGAATGATGTGTGATGATAGAGGCAAGGACTAGAGTGAAGCATCTACAAGCCAAGGGTAGCTGACAACCATCAGGGTAATTTCTACCACTGTCATGAATAATTTCCTCCACTTAGAAACTTTTAAAAACATTCCACTGTTCATAAATCAGAATTACAGTGGAGTTGGCTGGACTTTCTGTTTAGGATTTGACAAGGTCATCATCTTTCAGCAGGCATGAGCTCCTAGCTGCAGCCTTTAGAGGAGATTCTGCTTCCCGATCAATTCATGCTGTTGACATAATCCATTTCATTCCTGTGGTTTCCACATGACCCCCTCCAAGGTCAGATCTTGCACCTAGTATCCCTCCAAAGGACAGAAAATATGTTTCCTCAAAACTTTAATTCTATTGCTATTTATTCAATTAAAAGCGACAAACTTTTTTATAAATTAGTTTTATAGAGCATAGAGTTACCAACAACTTTTCAGTCCTCGAACCTGCAGAACAGAGAATTGTTTAGCCACTCATTTGTGGTGATTTGTTCCAGCAAACTTAGGAAACTAGCAGTGCAGATCATGTTCTCTCTCTCCTCTGCACTGCCACACCATCCCCCCAGCTCTCAGCTCCACCTGGTCCCGATACCCCATTTCCCCCTGCACCCTGCTTATTACTCCTCTACATCACTCACTCTCTCACGTCTCCAGACTCTGTCTCCCTGCCATGCCCACTGGCCTGGAGGGGCCATGCTCACAGTGCTTTTTAAGTGCTGCACATTGTAGCAATATTCTTGTGGAGGTTTGCTGTGTTGAAGGTAACACGAGGCAGAAGGAGCTCCACAGAACTGCATGCATTACTGTTTTTTCATTATCTAAGCACTTTCTGAAGATCTCTCTCCTGTGACTGAATGAGGTTTTGTGAACGTGAATGTGACTGAGATTGTATCGTGTTTGTTATGTGTGTGCCTGAGTGCTTGTGAATGTGTGTGTATGTGTGATTGTGCATGTGGATGTTTGTCAGCAAATGTGTAGCGAATATGTTTATGTGTGTGTCACAGGATGTTATCCACTGTCACAGCTCTGATAGCACTAACACATGGCCTGGAGACTGTGGTATGATCCTTTTTGATAGAACTTTTCAGAAATGCTTATGCCTATTTCACGTGAAAAGTTTTGTCATGTTGAAAATTACATGTTCTAAATATGGATTATATTTTTCTATTATATCCAGATTGTTTCAAGGCCTAATGTTTAGTAGCTTATATACTCTATTTACATGGTAAACATTCTTAAAATTTTCTTGATAGAAGTATCTACATAAAATGTAATGCATTTCATTGTGATTGCAATGTAGTTTTTTATAATTATTTGGACAAAGCTCAGCTTGTCTTGGTCACTACTTGATTGCATTGTGACTGTTAAATAACAGTACTTAGAATTATGAGGAAGATGAGTGATTTTGAAACTCAATATTGTGAAATATACATAATAATTTTCATGTTCCGATTACATTAGAGCCATTTGTGTACCTCCTCCAGTCACAGCAGAGCCAAGGTGGATTGGGGTCGGCACATGGGAGCAAAGTTGGGAAACATGAGGCAGAGTGCAGAGATGTTCACCATCAACTCATTGTAGAGATTTGAAAGAGCAAAGCAGACATGAAGGATGGAGAAGGTATAAAATGACAAGAGATGCTCAGTCAGACAAGGATTTCTCTCGGAGGTACTGGTCTCAGGAGAGGATTTAGAGTGGCATTAGTGTAAGATTTCCTTCTTGCGCCTGTGCAGTATGGAGGCCATGGAGCCACTGGCTCAGATCTTGAGTCCCAAGAATGAAACATCAATTGTGAGACTGTGAATTCACCTTGATAGGAGAAAACCAATGCTTTTCTTGTAATGTTTGTGCTGTTCAATTTGCCAGTCCCATCTATAGTAGAAATGAAGTTGACCTACTTGTGTAGGTCCAGGTAAGGCATATGGAGGACTCAATGCACTTGGAAGCTCTCTCTCTACGCTCTTTCCACCTGGAGTTCCAGAGAGAGATCATAATCTTCTGGAAGACACACAGGAGGCAGGGGTGCCTGTGGAAATACCTCTGCCCACTTCATGAACATAGATCACCTGTTTACATCCCAAATCATTTAAGGAAATCTCCCAACCCCAACCTGCCATTGTCTGTGTGACTCCTTCAGAAGGAATGACCAAGGAGGTGGCCATGTTTAGGGGTTTGAGGCTCACATCTGTGGCGCTAACATCATCCAGTGAAAGAAAGGCAGATAAAATGGCAAAAAGAAATTTCTTAGAATGGCCACTTGGAAAAAAATTATTCTTATTGCCAAATGCATAGGGGCATTTCTGCTATTTTCCAGATGACACATTTATCTTCATGGTCAGAGTTTCCTGCATGGAAATATGAGGCAATATATATCATGTGAACAGAAATCCAATATTCTGCATTTACTACTGGCTCCTATTCAAAAAATAGTTACTATAATTATGTTTTTAAGAGACTTCTATACTTGACCATAGTAATCTTTAAATAAATTTGTTTGAAAACTGGACACATGGTAAGTTTAAAAAATATTTATTGGGGGTAACTTTGCTTTACAAAATAATACATAATATAAACCCATGCATGCTGTTTCCCCATTCCTTGTCTATGTCCATGCACCTGCCCACCACATTCCCCAGACTCCTTCACCATTGTCCACTGAACTTCACCACCACTTCTCTCCTGCATTCCCTGCTGGTAACCTAGTACTGATGTCAATATCCAAGAGTTAGTTTTGTTTAATCTTATCCTTTGCTTTGTTTCTTCACTTCTACCTATAAGTGTACATATAAATGGATCCTATTAAAAAATCTATCCAGCTACTCTCTTTTAATTGGTGAGTTAAGTGCAATTAGGGTGAAATATAGGACTCTATTACTGCCATTTTTATCATTTGCTTTCTGATCATTTCAGATTTTATAAGTTTTTCTATTTATTTCTATTTGCCTTTTCATTTGAATCATTTTCCATCACAGTTCTCCCAGTTTCTTGATTTTACCTGCTATGTATCTCTTCTCCACTTTGGGTTTGGTTTTTACCATAAGGATTGAATACATCTTTACAAATCTAAGATAGTCTTTTCTGAACTGATATCAAATGATCATCATATCCCTGTACAAACTCCATGGTTCTCCTTTTCCCATCAGTGCTTTATCATTGTCTCCTATTATTCCTCTCTGTACTTCTGGTTCTATTTTTCTACTTGTCACCTTTCTCTGTGGTTTGGGGGACTTTTGTTTTTTCTTTCCACATTGAAGAACACATTTAAACATTTCTTAAATAGTAGATCTAGTAGAATCCATTAACTTATTTATCTGGGAAATTTCTATTTCCCCATAATATTCTAATAATAATATTGCAGGGTATTTTTGGCTGATATTTTTTGTCTTTCAGTGTTTTTGTTTTTAGTATTTTGAATGTCATTCCATTCTCTTGGCCTATAGAGTTTCTGCTGAGAAATATGATGGGGTTATAAATGATTTGAATTTCTGTTCCTATTTTCTCTCATAGTCTTTCATCATTTTTCCTTATTAACTTTTGATAATTTTACAAGGATACGTCTTAGTGTAGGTGTTTTTTGCATTTAGAAATCTGAGTGTCCTATCATCTCTTATAGTTCTGTGGTTACTTTTTGTCTCAGGTTTGGAACTTAGATATTATTTCTGTTACTAATTCTTTGCTTCTTTCTCCCTGTTTTCACCTTCTAGGATACTCACTATTCATACATTTATCCTTCTCATAGAACATGACATTTCTCTTAAAGTTTCTTTAATTTCATTTTTATCTCTTCTGTGAGTAATTTCTGAGTTTTTATTTTCAATTTTTAAAGTATGTTCTGAAAATTTGAGCCAATTTATGAAACTTTCCATGTTTGTTTTCAATGTTTTAATAGCCTCTATCTCTTTGGTAAAGAAGTTCTCATAACCTATCACTTCTAAAACTTTTCTGAGATCTTGAACTTTTGAGTGGTTATAAATATTGTAGTCCACTTAGTTTCTTATGATTACAGCTCTTATTTTTTTGTTATGTCCTACCATTCTGTGTCTTTAGATTTGATTTCTGGAGAACTCAAGGTCCTTTCCTCTTATTCGAGTAGTGGTTTGAATTTTGTCAGGCTTGTCTTATTTTTCCCAGTAGGTGGCACTGTGGCTTTAGTTTTGACTTTTGTTTTTATTTTTAGTAATAGATGACCAAACAGGTGCCTTTTTAAGAGCAGCCAATGCAAATTGCCCCTGGAAATAGTTGATTTCTGGTTGTGATTAGAGGAAAAGTCATGGGGAAGCTTTTTACTCTGCAGTATTGTGATGACGCCTTTGCAATCTTTAATATTTACCATAACACTGATTTTTATTATCTTGAAATGTATATCATCTTTGGTTATTTTAAAAGTTTTATTGGGTCATAATTCACATGCTATATGTGGGTTAAATTTATATACCATACATTCCCTCAGAGTTTAAAATTCACAGGTTTTAAATATATTCACATGTATGTGAAACCAAATCATAGTACATTTTAAAATACCTCCTAATGAAACTCCTTACTTTTTAGCTGTCACCCCCAAATCCTTATACCCATGCCTAAGCAACTGCTGATCTTATTTTCCTTTTTACTGAGACATAACTGATATATAATGTATTAGGATTACCATATACAACATATATTTGATGTGAATATAATATGAAATATTTTCTACAATAAATTTAGTTAACATCCATCACTCCATATATCTACAGACATAATTATTTTGCATCACTTTATTGCACTTTACCAATACTGTATTTGTTTAATCTTTTTACAAATTGAAGGTTTGTGGCAGCTCTGCTTTGAGCAAGTCTCTTCAACATCGCCTATTTTCATTTTTAGCATGAGAGAATTATTAGGATGTCTACTGAGTTTTTAACATAATGCTATTGTACGCTTTAGGCTATAGTATAGTGTAGACATATCCTTTATATGTAATGGGGAAACTAAAACATGTGTGCGACACACATTACCGCAGTATTGTATTGTGTGGTCTGGAAGGGAACTCACAGTATCTCCATGGTATGTCTGTATAATTGTTTTCCTGTGATGGGAGCATTTGAATATATAATATATATTGTTACTAGTCACCATATGTTGTGTATATATATGTGTATATACGAATAAACACCACATTTTCCTTATCTCATCAAACGTGACAGATTGTTTGCATATCTAGGCTACAGTAAACAAATCTGCTTGTTTCATTTCTACATATTTCTGATTTTCTTATTTCTGCTTTCATGCCATTGTAGCTATAAAAGCAGACTTATTATGTGGCCTAATATATGATCTATACTGGGGAATGTTCCACGTCCACTTGAGAATGTGTATTCTGCTGCCACTGAATGTTTTAAGTCCATCTACTTAACGTGAACTGTGAGATCGCTATCTCTTGATGATCTATCCCTTGTTGAAGGTGGAGCATCAAAGTTCCCTTCTGTTATTGTATTGCTGTCTATTTCTCTGTTCTGGTTTGTTATTCATTGCTTTACATATTTAGGTGCTCTGATAATGTGTGTATACATATTTATAAACATTCAATCTCCTGGTTGGATTGATTCCTTTATTTTATAAGAAACACTTTGTTTCTTACTAGCCTTTGGCTTAGTCTATTTTGTCTGTGTAAGGATAGCTGCTTCCTTTCCATGCAGTATCTCTATCCATCTCTTTACCTTTACTCCGTCTCATTAATGCCGAAGTGAGTCTCTTAGAGGCAGCGACAATTGCTTCTTTGATTTATATCCATTTAGCCACTCTTTATCTTTTGATTGGAGAATTTACATTTAAAGTAATTATTAATGTGTATGGGTCGACTATTGCATTTTACCAATGGTCTGTCTACTGACAACTGTGTAATTATTGGGTTCCTTTCCTTCTCTTGCCTCTTCCTTTGTGATATGATGGCTTGCTGTAGTGGTAATATTAGATTCCTTCTCTAAATCTTTTCTGTATCTTTTATTTTTGTTTTGTAGCTGCAATGAGACTTATGTAACATCCTAATTTATACCCGTCTATTTTAAGCTGGTAAAAACTTAACTTTTAATGCACACTGAAGTTCTATGTTTCTACTTGCCCCTCCACATTTTGGTTTCTTTTTATTTTTTCTTCAGTTTTATTGCGATGTAATTGAAATATGGCAAGGCTGAAGTTTAGATTGTACAACATTACTTGTCTTAGCATACTGTGAAATGATTACCATGATGTTTTGTTAACATCCACCATCTCATCCACCATCCACCATATATTTCTTTGTGATGAGAACTTTGTGATGAGTCATCATGTATATTACATCTCCAGCACTTACATATATTATAACTGTTTGTGCTTTTCCCCACCTTCATCCAATGCCCTTCCTCAAACTCCTACTTCTGGTAACCATAAATCTGATGTCTTTTTCTGAGTTTCACTCTATAAATAATTTTTTTAAATTTCTTTTGTTTACAAAGTCATACTCATTTTAAGATATTGAAATTGCTTCTCAGTGTAAACCATAACACACCACACCCACCACTGGAGTTCTAGGGTCTGGTACCAATACCTTGTTTCTTGTCTCCTTCCCTCCCACTCCCAGCCCTGGAAACCATCACCTTGTGTCTTGTGAATTTTGCTTGGGTTTATCTGTTCGTTTGTTTCATTTCATTATATTCTACATATGAGTAAAGCCATCCTATATTTCTCTTTTTCTAACTTATTTTGCTGAACATGATCCTCTCCAGCTCCACCCAGATTGTTGCAAAGGGCACAATTTCATTTTTTTTTTTTTTTAGTAGCTGCATAGAATTCCATCGAGTGTATGTACTACAGCTTCATCCATCATTTGTTGATGGGCATTTATGTTGTTTCCATGTCTTGGCTCTTGTGATTATGGTGCTGCTATAAATATAGGGTACAGATATTTTTCTGAGTAGAGATTTTTGTATCCTCTGGGTATATGCCTAAAAGTGGGATTGCTGGATCAAAGCACTAACAGTGTAGGGAGGTTCCTTTTCCTCCACACCCCCTCCAACACTTATTCTAGTCTTCTTGATACAGGCCATTCTCATTGGTGTGGTGGTAACTGTTTTTACTTGCATTTCTCTGATAGTGATGTAGAATATTTTTTTTTCATGAGTTTGTAGACCAGTGGTGTCTTCTTTAGAAAGATGTCTGTTCAATTCCTGAGCTCATTTTTTGAATGGATCATTTTTTTTGTGTGTGGAGGGGTGTGAATTCCAATATTTTGGAGATTAGGCTCTTATCGAATGTGTGTTGTATGAATATTTTCTCCAATTTGGCAGTTGCCTGTTTGTTTTAATGGTGGCTCATTTCAGTGTGTAGAAACATTTTAGTTTTATGTTGCCCTGATTCTTTAGTTTTACTCTGATTTCTGTTGCTGCAGCTGTTCCTCCTCCAAAGCCCTCTTTGAGGTTGAGGTCATGGAGTGTTTTCCCACATTTTCTTCTAAAAGTAATTTTTGGTTTGGGCTTTTTGTCCAAATCTCTAATCCATTTTGAGTTAAGTTTTTTGTATGGCGATAATGAGTAATCTAGTTTCAGTTTTTGCAGATGTGTGTCCAATTTTATCAGCACCATTTGTTGAATAGAATTTTATTCTATCGTATGGTCTTGGCTCCTTTGTTGGAGATTAACCATAAGTGTGTGGCCTTGATGCTGGGCTCTCAATTTATTCCATTGATCTGTGTGTCTGTTTTTGTTCCAGCACCATACTGTTTTGATGATTGCTGTGTATCTCGTCTGAAGTCATGAAGGGTGATTCCTCTGCTGTTCTATTTTTTCCCCTTAGGATACCTTTGGCTAGGCAAGTCCTTTTGTGATTCCATATAAGCTTTAGTATTGTGTGCTCCATTTTCTAGAAAAATGTCTCAAATTTTGATGGGGATTGCGTGACATCAATCTATAGCTTTGGGTATGATGGCCATTTTAATTAATTCTTCCAATCCACGAGCATGGAATAGTCTTCCATCTCTTTTGATGAAGTCCTATAGGTTTCATTATATCTCTTATCCAGTCATCTGTCAATGGGTATTTAGGTTGATTCCATGTCTTGTTTTTTTTGTGAATTATACTGCTATGAATATAGGAGTGCAAATACCTTTTCTGTTTTTATATTCTTCAGATATTTACCTAGAAATGGAATTCTCAAATGGATGTTCCACATTTATTTTTATTTTCTGAGTTGTCTCCACACTGTTTTCCATAGAGGTTGCACTAATTTACCTTCACACGTACAGTGTAAAAGAATAACTTTATCCACATCATTGATAATATTTGATTCTAGTCTTTGAGATAACTACTCACAGGTATGAGGCAATAGCTCATTGTGATTCTGATTTATATTTTCCTAATGATAGCTGATCAGAACATTTTTCATGTGGCTGTAGGCTGTTTGAATGTTTTCTCCAGAGAAGTGTCTATTCAGATCTTCTGCCCTTTTTTTTATTGGGCTATTTGCTTTTTTGTTGACATATATGAACTCTTTATATATTTTGGAGATAAACCCCTTGACTGACATAAGATGTACAAATTCTTCTCCCAACCAATAAGTTGCCTTTTTGTTTTTTTGTGTGCTCATTTGGTGTCATGCCATTTGCTTATTTCTAGTTCTGTGTCCTTTGTCATTGGTGTCACTTCCCCAAAGACATCTCTGAAGGGAATATCATGGAATATATTATCTGTGGGTTTTTATTCTCTATGATGAATGATTTTGGTTTCAGCTCTTATATCCAAATCTTTCATCCATTTCAAATTTGTGTTTTGTATGGTGTTCAAGAGTGATCTAGTTTCATTATTTCCCAGTTAGCTGTCAAATTTTCCAACTTCATTTGAAGAGATTTTTCTTTTTCCATTGTATGGTCTTATCTCCTTTGTTGTATACTCACTACTCATATATGTGTGGTTTTATTTCTGGGCTCTTGATTTTATTCCATTAGTCTATTTTTATTCCAGTATCATGTTACTCTGACAATCACTCTGTGTATAGTTTGCAGGTGAATTCGAGTCCTCCGTTTTTCTTTTTTCTGAGACAGTGTTGACTATTTGAGGTCTTTTGTGATTATATATAGTTTTTACTATAGTTCTTTTTTAAAAATGTCATTGGAATTTTGATAGGGATTGCATTGAGTTTGCATATTGCTTTGGGTAAGGATGGCCATTTTTAACTATTTTTAAATCTAATTTTCTTCCTAAAGTTCAAATTAGATAGCAGGTAGCACTGAAAATACACTTTTTTCCTATACAAAACAGTGTAAACTGACTACATATCAATAAAAATTTAAAATACATTTCTCTAATGAAAGTAGCTAGATGTAAACCTTGCTTTAAACAGCTGTAACAGAAACGGATAGTTTATTCTAAGGTCTGGGCAGTTCTCCACTGTTTTCGATTGCTTAAATGCACACATAGCAACCATGTGGTGACTTCCATTCATCAAATGGTAGCATTTAAATTATAGATGAGTAGAAAGTGAATATTCAGAGGGGCCACTGTAGAGCATGGACCACGCTGACCACTTATGGATAGTGGTCTCATCCAAAGAGAACAGAAGTGTCAAACATCTGAGTAGGTTGTTAAAAATAGGAAAGAGAGATCAGAGAGCAAGCTGATGTCCTCCTAAGAGAGCAATAACCAATGCTGTGAGTGGTTGGACTTCGGCGAGTAGTGACCACAGAAGCTGTGATGAAGCCGGCAGACCCTGGGAAGCCGCATGTCCACAGGCAGACAGAATGTTGCTGGCGTGTAGGATGACTCTTCAGTAAGTTAGTAGTGAAAGCAATTTTTAAACATAGCTTCAGCCTCTGAACAGTGTTTCCAGTCCCTTTTGTGCACTGAAATATCAGGGAATCCAGCTTGGAGATGGACATCTCACTGGGGCCAACCTCAGGACTTCAGACCCATGCATGGTGACACAAGGTATTACCAGCAGATGGGACGCTCTCATGTACTTGCCACATTTGCTGAGGTGACCATGTGCCCATATTCAAAGCAGGACAAAAGTCAATGACGAGCCAGTGCAGATACTGCCTGGATTTTCATGTCTCTCTCATCCTTAGCTGCGACCACTCGTCATATGACTTTTGGTTTTCTTCATTCTCTTTATGTAACGGGTTTTCTCTCTCTACCAACAACCACTTTTCACAACAGTCAGAATAGTTGACAAAGTTCTGGCAGTCAGGATTTCCTTCCGCTGGTGCATGCTCAGCCCTTCTGCATCATCAAGGCTTAGCAGATCAGATGGTGAAACTCTCTCTTCTGAGGTCAAGCAAACCATTCTTCCAAGTTTTCATCATCCTCAGTCATCTGTTGTATACTGACTTTGTATCCTTTCACCCATTTATTGTTTCTAGTAGGGTTTTTATTCTTTCAGTGGACTTTTAAGGTTTCTACTATCATGTCATCTGTGGATGATGAGTTTTACTTATTTTCCAATTTGGATTCCTTTAATGTATTTTCCTTGCCTAAGTTTTCTGGCTAGGATTACCAAAATTTTTGCACTGCCTTTATCTAGCTTTATCTGAGTAGTGCTGGCCTCATAAAATAAAATCTGGAGTTTTCTTTCTCTCCCATTTTTTGGAAGAGTTTGAGAATCATTGGCTTTAACACTTCTGTAATGTCTGTTATCAATCACCAACAAAGCCATCTGGTCTTGACCTTTTCTTTGTTGGGAGTTGTTTGCTTACTGCCTCAATGATCTCATTATCAGTCTGTCCAGATTTTCTATTTCTTCACGAGTTAGTCTCGGTGGATTTTATACTTCTAGGAATTTATCCATTTCTTTTAGTTTATCTGACTTGTTGATATATATAATTGCTCTTGTTATACCACTATCCTTTGGAATTCTTTGATGTCTCTTATTTCATTTAGTTTGACTTCTCTTTTCCTTTATTCTACTTAAAAGGTTTTTAATCAATTTTCTTATTTTTTTCAAAAAGCTATAATTTTGTTTTTTAAAAACTGTCCATTCTAATCTTTTCCCATTTTCCCCTAACTAGCTAAGGTAGCTTAGCACAGGTAGTACACAGGTTCAAGCTATTTCTCTATAAACCCTTAGATGAATCACTTTATCTTATACTAGATACATTATCTTCATTAGTAAAGTACTAATGCAGAGAATCATGAATATTAAATATGTTAGAATAAAGTATTAATAACAGTAAGACTTACATTGTATGCACGTAAAAAACATATGCTTGAAATCTTTTTTCTATGACTGGAAGTCTTAAATATTTTAGATAATTATTCATATTATTCTCCAAAGCAGGATTAATAGGTTTTCAGGAGGCTAATATAAGAAGTATTCATGGATTTTAAATTATTGTAAACATTTTGGCTCATTTCCCTTTAATAAGTTCATTAAACCACTTAAATGAAAAGACTCTGGGATAACAAAAATGTATACTATTTTCCTTGAAAATCTTATAATAAAGCTGCTGGATAACATGGTCTCAAAAAGATAGGCAGATAATAGATAAAGATACATAGTTATGTGTCAATATGTAGATAGGAAAATAATTCCAAAATAATGTACATGCAGTTGCATTATAAAGTAATAAAGATCATGTCACATAAATTATCAAGAAAGAAAAGCAGAAAGATTTGTTTTTGTTTTAAAGGAAAGAGAGGTGAAAGAAGCACTTCGTTTTTTATTTAGTTCACACTGGTTGTTCTCCAAGCCTAGGACCCTGGGATGTACATGGAACTGCTCCCAGGTGTTCTACAACACTAGGCCACCAAGGCATACCCAGCACAGAGAATTTAAATGAGGATTCTTCTTAGACTTATATCAGTTTAGATTTCAAGAATCTGAGTGTAATTTTTTTTAAAGGAAAAGTGCAGTCAGGAATAAAGGTGAGTAGGCAGTCAAGCAGACAGGAAGAGGAGGAGGAAGCACCTGATTAGTTGTTCATCTTGGTTACTTTCCCAGACCCAGGTCTTCAACCAGGGACCTTGGGATGTATGTGGACTATGCTGCAGTAAACTAACCCACTAACTCACCAGGGCACACCTATGTGAATTATTTTTTAAAATACCATGAGAAATAGCTAATTAAAATTTTTGTATTTCATTTTTTATAATTCTGTATTCATTTTAATATACTGAAATTTCATCTCAGCCTATGAGTATTTCACACCGCACCCACTTACCTCCACCAAAGATCTAATGTCTTTACCACTATCTTGTTCCCTCTTTCTTTCTCTCCCCCCATCAATCCCTTGATAGCCACTGTTTTGTGTCCTGTGAATTGTATTGGGGTTGTCTGTTCATTTGTTTCAATTATATTCTGTATGACTGAAGACATCCTGTATTTCTTTCTGACTTATTTTGCTTACCATGATCCTCTCCAGCTCTATCCAGATTTTCGCAAAGGTCACAATTTCATCTTTTTTAGTTGCTGCATAGAATTGAGTATTTATACCACAGCTTCTTTTTTTCAGTCATTTTATGATGGGCATTTAGGTTGTTTCCATGTCTTGGCTATTTTTGTGCATGGTGCTGCTATGAACATAGGAGTGCAGATATTTTTGCTGATTAGAGACTTTGTATTCTCTGGGTATATGTCTAGGAGTCAGATTGCTGGATCAAATGGTAGATCCTCTTTATTATTTTTAGGAATAAACTCTCAGATGGTAAGTGAAAATTTTAGATTTTATTTTTCATGGAAAAGATAAGTAACAAGTCATGTTGGGTCCATGTGGGTCTCACTATTTGCAAATGTGAATACTGAATTATCAAAAATGACAGAATGATCTCTGTGCACTTCAAAATTGGAATGATCTTTATGGTCCATAATGTCATTGAAATCCTGGAAAATTTCTCACTTTTAAATGATTGTTTTCCTTTATTTCAGTGGATGCAGATTACATTTGACAAGTCTTATTCTCAGATACCTGAATATGCCAATTCCTTGGTCATTGTCTCTAGTGGAATTCTAGAGACCATGACAACTTTGAATTTGAAACATTTCCTCCAGGTTTTGTATACAAACTTCTATGTTCACATAGTGTCTAAGAGTGTGTCTGTTGGCATAACTTGCCTCTGGAGTGTCTCATAGGCTGCTGCCATCAACCTCCTAGCCCAGTTTCAAGAACATTAAGTAAGAACTCCCAAGTTCCTTGTCCTCTCCAATATCCTGTTCTGGGTTCTACATAAGCTGGTTAATATTAGAATTCCTCTGAATGACTGACCAAAGCAAATCGATTTAGACGCTTAGATCCATAAACATACATATATATTTCTGTGTATCTAATATGGGTCCAGTTTAGTTGCACATATGGCCCCACACACAGGCTCAATCTACTGAACACTGACACTCTTTCACAATATTTTATGTCGGAGTCACGTTTGTGACTCCTAGCATTTCTAACATATTTTTGGATATGTATTTGTTTCCAAAAAATTCCTTGGAACCAGACAGCTCAGTGTCTGTGTTCTGGTGGGCGCCTTTATATCATACATGCCTTCTATAATTTAAAAAGTGGTTGATAACATATGGATTTCAGGCATACATCATATTAACTTCTTTGGATATACTATCTTAACAGCTAAAAGTCTAATTCCATTCTTCACCATACAACTGACTCTTTTTATCCATCCGTAGGCCTCAGTCCCCTTTCCCTCCTGATAACCACTAATTAAGTCTTATAGTGTTAAGGTTTTAGTTTTAATTCATGTGTTTTAGATACTCATGAGTAAAATTATATTTTTATCTTTCTCTGACTTATTTCACTAAGCATAATAGGTCCATCTATATTGTTTCCAATTCAGGATTTCATTGTTTTATATTATTGACTAGTATCCCATTACATAGATTAAATCTCTTAAGTACCCATAGATAGATGATTGGATAATTTTTTCCATCTCTTGGATATTGTAAATAATGGTCTGATAAGCATGGGGTGTGTGTATATATCTTCAAATAATTCTTGCATCTTCATGTAAATACCCAGAAGTGGGTAACTGAATCATGGAATTTCTATTTTTTACTTTTTTGAGGAATTATCATGCTGCTTTGCATAACTATGCCAATGTATATTCTACTAATAGTGTACAGCTTTCTCATCTCTGAATCCCCTGCAACACTGGTTTCCTCTTTTTGATAATAGCCATTCACACAGCTGTGAGGTGATATTTCCTTGTTTGATTTGTATTTCCTTAATAAGATAGTGAACCTCTCTTCATGTGCCTGTTGGCCATCTGTATACCTTCTAAGTATCTACTCAGATCATCTGTCCATTTTTTAATTGGGTAGTTTTTGTTGCTAAGCTGTATGAATTATTTATAAAATTTGGATATTAACCTCCTGTTGTAATTTTTCCCATTCAGTAGGATGCCTTTTTGCTTTGGTGATAGTTTTACTGTACAGAGCTTTTTAGTTTGACGTCATCTTATATATTTTTTGCTTCTGTTTCCCTTGCTGTAGGAGCTGAGTACCCAAAGACCTAAGGGTGATGTCAAGGAGCTTTATTTATGTTCTATGTATTTTATGATATCAAGTATTACATTCCAGTCTTTACTCCATTTTGAATGAATTTAATTTTGTGTATGGTGTTAGCCATCTAGTGTCATTGTTTTCATGTGGTTCTCTGGTTTGCCCAACACTATTTATTGAAGAGACTTCTTTGTTCCATTGTATGCTTTTAGCGCCTTTATATAAATTATTGTCCATACAGAAAAGTTTGAAAAGGAGAGGTATTCTTTGATAGTTGACAGAATTCATTAGCAAAGTTGGCTGGTCCCAAGGTTTTTTTTTATTATTTCAGCTTCCTTATTCCGGATTGATCATTCAGTTTGTCTGTATCTTCCTGATTCAGTCTTGTAATGCTATAAGTTACTCAATATTTGTCTATTTCTTCTATTAAAATCTATAGATGTTCATTATACTCTTATAATACTTTTATATTCTTGTAGTACCAGTATATCATCTTTCCTTTATGATTTTAAATTTTTATCTCTTTAGTCTATTTTGTTTATCTCAAGGAAATAACTCTTGGTTTCACTCACTGATTTTTGTTTTTTCATTGTGTTTCTCTTTCTGCTGAAGATTTCCTTCCTTCTACTGACTGTTGGCATCATTTTTCCTAGTTCTTTAGGTATAAGTCTACATATTTTTAAAATTTCCTGAAGTAGTCCATATTGATTTAAACTTCCTCTTAGTACCACTTTTGTGGGCTTTGATACCTTGCCTATTTTTATTTGACTCCAGATATGATTATTTCTCCTTTGATTTCCTCATTGACCCAATAGTTGTTAAGTAACATGCTCTTTGGTCTTCAACTATTTGTGGTTTCCCCCACTTCTTTTGGTTGATTTCTTATTTTATTCCATTGTGATTTTAAAAGATGCTTATGATTTCAGTCTTTATAAATTTATTGAGATTTGTTTTGTCCCAACAGATGGTCTGACACGGTCTGGGTCTTTAAAGCTTTAGTGAGTCTCTTGTAGAAAACATATAGCTTGATTTTATTTTTTAATCCATTCAGTTACTCTGTGCCTTTTGATTGAATTCAGACCATTTATGCTGATTACTGATAATACTGCTTGCTGCTGCCATATTATATTTTATGATTTTCTCTTTATTGCCTTGTTCAATTTTTTTGTGAACTTTTTTTTTTTCATTTAGATAGAAGAGCTCCTTCAACATTTCTTCTGAATGTCTCATGATGAACTCCTTCTGCTTTTGTCTGTCTGGAAAAGCCCCTTTACTTCTAACTCATAGCTAAAAGATATTTTTGACAGAATATTCTTGGCTAGGAGTTTTTGAGTATTTTGAAGATGCCATCCACATTCTTCTTGACCGTAGAGTTTTTGCTGAGAAGTCTGATGATAGCCTGATTAAAGTATCTTTATATTACCTGTTACTTATTTTCATTTTATTATTTTCCTTAGCTAACTTTACTATTCTGTTCTGAACTCAATAGTGTGTGTTGGTGTGTGTCCCTTTGCATTTAGCTAATCAGGTATTTCTGTTAATTTCATAAACTTGTGTATTCAATTCCATCCTCAAGTATGAGGAATTTTCAGTCACTAACTTTCTGAATTAATTAATTTCTCCCTCTTAACCTTCCCTGATACCTATTATCCCTATGGGCCTTTTCTAATGGAGCTGAACTCTAGATGTGTTAGACATGTTTCTCCATGTCTATTTCACTTTTCTATCTTTTTCTAGACATCTAGCTTTGAGATTGTTGATTGTTCTTTGAGCTGCCTGGTTTATTCATTAGGTCTATTCTATTTCCATAGATTTCTGTGTAGGAAATTGATCTCATTTATTGGTTTCCTCACATCCTAAATCTGTTTGCTGTTTACACTTTCAATATTTTGTTTCTGCTTGTTTTATTCCTGAGTTTATTGATTGGCTTTTCCGAGATTTCCTGTATTTTACTTTCTTTATGATAGCTATTTTGAATTCTCTATCAATTAGACCAGGAGCTTCAATGTCTGTTTGGTTTCCGGAGGGTGGGTGGTCTCTCCTTGTGATGTTATCTCAGAGTCTCCAGTTTCCTGATGGTATGTTCCTCTGTCTACTACCTTTTAAATAATTTGCTTTTGATAAAAGCTTTATCAGCAGTAACTTAGAAATTTCTGGCATCTACTTTTCTATCAGTTTTGTCATTATTCTATTACTGCTGGCTTCTGTAGGTGCCACAGAAGCCACAGTCTGCTAGAGGAGCTGATGCTGTATTGACGGAGGGTGGGGAGCAGCGCGGGGCACAGACGCAGTGCAGTTCATGCTGTGGGGCGGGGGGTCTGGTTCCTGTGCTGCGTTGCAGTTGTCCCTGCTCTTTGGGTCCCAGAGACAAGTCTCAGATATATCGGTTATTGGTACACTAAATGGTACCAGTACATCGAGAGAACTTTGTCATCCTCTTTGCTGGAGTCCTGGCCCATGTGGAATATCTTGGCTCCTCCACTTTGGCTTCACCTGGGTGAAAGGCAAAGGCTTCCACATTGTCTTTGCTTTTCCTTCTTTCGGGACTTTGGGAGGGCTGACCATCTCCATCTCCATCCTGTGCTGTAGGATTCTCTTGGTGGTGTCCTAGTTCTTCCTCTTGTGTGGAAGAGAAGCAAGGAACATCCCATGTAGCCATCTTGGTGATATCACTTTCCCTATATTTCTCTTTGTGATGATAGCACTTGATGTTTAGTGAATACTTTTGTCTTAATTCTTATCTCCCTGCTGTTAACACTTCTATTTTCAAGAATGTTGTATGTGCACTTCAATAACTAAGCAAATCCTTCAACTCTTAAGAAGAATATAAATTCTCTGCTCATCTATCACAGAATCTTAAGATTACTTGCCAGTCTCATAGAGTTATAAAGACAGATTCTGTACCTCTAATAAATAGCAGTAGTAGTAAAATTGATTGTAATTACTATATAACTACTTCTATAATTTATTTTATTAATCAACTCAGTGGAGAACTCCAAGGCCCAGTCAATAATATAATTTTTCTGAAATAAGATACTAGAAATATCATTTTATTTCAAGTTATATATTCAAAGTTTCCCAAGATTTAACTGAACTTGGAACTGCACAGATAATTGCATTACAAGTAATGTGGGAGAGATCACCGAGAAGATGGACTCCAAGGTGGAGGACGGATGGCTCTGAGTTGTAATGCAAGTGACCTTGAAGCTGGAAGGAAAACTTTGTCAACATTTTTTAGTTTCCCTCGAGTTTCAACTTTCTTTGCAGGGGTCCTGTACCTGTTTGATGCCCCAGTATTTGTGGCTGTCGCACATTGGACAAGTTTTTACAATCACTTCTCTCCAGAAGCAGTTATTAAAAGGTGCAGGAACAAGCGAAAAAGTTCGTCTAGTTTCTCCCTGGAAGGGCCCTAACTACACTTTGCCAGATGTGGCCTCAAGGTCAAGTTTCTAATCAGTCTGCATCTAGGTGCAGTCTGTACCCTTCGTTTTGGACACTGACAGATCTTGGCACACCATCACTACTGGTCTTAACGAAGAACAAAGAAGACAGCTTGGACAGTGTCACAGGAGAGACCCAAATCTCTAAAGGTCTGCATGCGCTGAGCTCCCAAACAGAAGAAAGTCCCTGACAGGTGTTTATTGATAGAAGAGTGACAGCAGCAGCCATGCTGACAAGAGTCTGCACAGAGCTACCCAGTGGCCACCAGCCACTTCAAACCCACATACCAATTAGTTAGTACCATGGTTTTATCCTTTGAATACAAAGAGGCAGTCGTACATACAAAGTTATATGTCAAAATGGTGCTAAGTGGGCACAGGGAGCCTTGACTATGACAAGTTAAAGTGCACAGTTAATCTTATTTTGGAAAATAGCATTTGGGAGTATCTGGGAATGTCCTGTTCTCCTTTCCCTACTGCCGCTTCCAGGCTATGAGCCAGGAGGTCACTCATCAGACAGGTCACGGAAAGTCAGCAATTTTCACTCTACAGGTGACTTCATCCACCTTGCACCCCTATGCTGACTTTCTGCCCGTCTAATCTTCACGCCTTCCAGACATCCCCTAAAGTCATGGTGTGGGACAAACATTGTACCCTCACTTTGCAGCAATGATAAAGCACACCAAAATAAGCCTAATATTCCAACTAGAGCAAAGAACAAGTATATCTCCATGTAGTAGGTAGGGAGGGTAGACAGAGTCCCAGCACAAGTCATTAATAGTTTGTGCGTGTTATCCCAGGACCTGTAGTGCCGCACTAATGCCATGTTGGTTGTCAGGTATATATACGTGGCATTGTTTTGATTAGGGCACAGGTTCCACCTTGTGCCCCAGTTAGCATGTCTAGAGCCATATGATTTTGTAACACGACCTTCCTAATTTGGAGTACTTATCTGGGATGTAAGGCCATCCCCAGGTGCAACTTTCTGTCCAGTTATAGGGAAGATATGGCCAACCATGTGTTCCACACACCCAGAGGCTTCCCCATGGCATGGTGTGCCCCATTCCAGGCAGACTCACCTTGTTTGCCCCAGATGTCCTGGGCAGTTGTATTATTTAGAAACCGGGTCCATCTTACATTGACTAAAGTCTGATCAGTAGTAGTTCCATTGTTGTTTTCACTATAGCAAGGGACTGTATTCCTTCATTCTCCAGATAACTGCTGTTAATCTGACTCCATCCCACATGTAACCTTGGGAAGGTTTGATGGGACGCGCAGTTTCATCACGTGCTTTGCAGCCTTGTTCTCTAAGTCAGAAACCTGTTTCAGTGTCCTCGAATGGCAGCCACACAAACAGGTGCGAAGCAGAGTGCATGCAGTTGGGTTGGCAGGACAGAGCCTCCACAGCAGGCCTGCAGGGGACGGCGCGGGACGGTGGGGGACGGCGCGGGCATCTCCGCGCACGCACAGCAATCGCTCAGGCTGCGCACTTCCGCTGCAGTGAAAGCCCTTCCCAAAGACGCGTTTCCCCAACCCAGCGTGAGGGTGATCCCAGCGAAGTTTACCAGGTACAAGCAAGGGCAGATCTTGTTTATCAGGTGAAGCCCATGCAGTCGTAGAATTTAACTAAGCAGACCTCCCCACTGCGGTCACAGAGGAGCTGGTAGTTGTTACCTGTACACAAAGGGCTGCTTCCGAAGTTCCAGCGAGAGAAATGAAAAGCAGAAGGGTAGCCTTAAAGAGGATGTTCATTTAAGATTCGCAGAGCCGAGGGGAGCTGAGTGGCTTAGCCCAGCAGTGACGTCAGTCTGTCTTGCGAGCATCTTTCCGCAGGTATTGTATCGCTGAAAGCTGTTCCCTTTGGGTTATAGGGGAGATTAGATTTCCATTCAATGTTCGTATTTTCGGCCAATTGCTAGACTAGGTATCTGGTAAGTACATTCCCTGATCACTTTCAGTAACTTCAGGCTGCTGTAGAAAGCACGTATGTGTCCTCTTCTGGTAGTCTTTTGATTGGCTGTCTTAAAAGGATAGGCTTGTAGCAGTCTGGTGGTTGTGCCAACATGTGAGACCCCTCTTGGCATCCTTTGATGTTGGGAATGGTCCAGTATAGCTATTTGCCAGCACTGAGTGCGGAAGCAGCCTGATGTCCAGGCACCTGGGACAATTTACATGGGTGCCTTTCAATACAAAGCATGCGTTGTTGGCACACCTTTGTGGTGTCACTGCGGTGTAGCGGCAGACCCTAGCATCTGGCAGCTTACCACAAAGCTCATTATTCCACATGTCCCGTCTTCTGGTACAGCCAATTTGCCACATTTATAGATGGAGAATCTTCTATCCTGCAGACATGGGACCAAGTGTCAGCTTTGTCATTTCCAGGGCTGGTTATGGGTCATGCCCTGTATCATGGTATGTTATTTTCTCCTGTTGAGCCATCTGCCAAATGTCTTCTCAGATCGCTGCTTCCGATAGTAGCCTGCGAGCCACCACCTATTCTTGGTGTTGCCATTGGGGGAACCACAGAGTTAGGCCACGGAGCACAGTGCAGCTGCCTGTAATACTGTTAATGGTCCAGGTTCCCTTGGGATGATTATCCACACAGTGCAGGCCACTGGCTACCTGTCCTCTGTCCTCTATCCATACGGAGTCAGTACATGGTTGGAAAGCTGCTGCCTTCAACTGGGGGCAGGGGCATTTGAGGGCAGCTCCTTGGCTAATCACTTGTGTACAGTGTACAAGGCTTCGAGAATGGGGACAGTTCTTCCCATTATGGGTGACAGCAATACTGGTAACATATCAGGAGCAGAACCCATTTCTTACGTAACAAATGTGATGGATCCCAGTAATTTCTATAATTTGTAACAAAGCGGGCTGGTGGGCCTATGCTTCCAGAGAGGGTGGTTGTGTGGGCAGCACCAGGTCTTGGTCTGTGCATCATATTTTGTGTCCTTTCAGTTTTGGGCAGGGAGGTCCTGACTGATTAGTGTGCTTTGGGTGATGGGGTCTGTTATTGCTGAGAACTGGAGATGACACAGACCTGCTTTTCAATCAATCTGTACTGTTCTTCAGCTCCCATCCCTAGTTGCAACATAAGTCAAGGGGAAGACAGACTTTGTACTGTCACTGCCGTTATCCCCATCCATCTCCCTCCTGGGAAGCTATCACATCCAATTCCTACTGTAGGCTATGGCTGAAGACCCTCAAGACTACACTGTTTCCACTGCTAATCTTGTGCTGCTGAATACTTGCTGCTGTCTCTCCCCTCAGCCCCATCGTGCTCCCCTTTAGATAAGCTTATATAGGGGACACACTGTGCCAGAGGTGCTAATAAATAACCCTTCAGTAACCCAATAGTTCTAAAAATTCTTGCAAACTTTTAACAGAGGTAGAAAGAGGAAAAGAAGGTACTTCATCAATAATGGCAGCAAGCATTACTTCAGTCTTACCTGACCAGGTAACCTCCAAGAATTTGACAGATGGTTCAGGTCCTTGAACCTTTGGCTCATCCATGGCCCACCCCGGCTCTGTAAGATACTTAGTCTCAGAGCAAGTTAGTCTAGGTTTGTAAGAGAGGTAGGGGATTAGCATTATATCACCATAATGAAACAATTATATTGAAGGTAGCATTTCAAACTTGGGGAGATCTTGAGTCACCATACCATGGCAAATGGTAGGACTATGGAAATAACCTCATGCCAATGCCTATAATATCCATTGTCTTTCTTCCCAGAATCAGATGCTCTCCTCCTGTCACTGGTGGGGCAGTGGGGGTGACCAGGTCACTAAGTGCCCTGATGGGTTTCATGACATCCTGAGTCTTATTGGAGGTTCTGGCTTAGAGAAGGTCCATTCTAGTACTCTAACCTCCAACTTTCTGATTGGTGGCACCTAAACCTCTTTTAGTAATTGCTGCCACAAGCTAACCAAGACAGCATTTAGTTGTCCATCAAGTTGTCCATCAAGTTGTCCATCAATCCCAGCAGAGATGAGATTTATCTTCTGGTTAGTGACCTCCCCACCACACCCTGGCCCCTTTTAACTTTGTGGACTTTCCTTTTTACTGCATATGCTCTTTCTCCCAAATGAGCTACAGCTTGAGTGACATGTTGGACTAGTTGTCCTACTAGAGGGGACGTTCTAGAAATAAGTAACATGCACCCTGGAGGGAACAGATTGTAACATGCAGCTCTTCATCCCTTCAGTGAATCACCCTACGCCAGGCTGTGCTTAGATGGCATCTGCACACTGTGTTCTTTAGGGAAAGAACTCCAGTAACACCTCCATAATGCCCCACCACGGGGGAGACATAGGAAAACCATCTTATTAGGTGACACCCGTTGAGCAACCCAAACAGAGACCCATTTTTGTCTGGCTGGGCAGCTACATACATCCTCTGTCAGAGAAGCAGTTGCATGGTGACAGATACCACTTTGGCCATTTCTAAACCTGTGGGCACAATGTCGTTTGCTCCAGGATCCCACAGGTGCAGTAGCCAACCAGGCAGACATTCTCTCCTCGTTTGTGAACTCGGTACTGAGGTCTACCAGTTCCGCTGCCGTGTAGGGTCTTGCTGACACAAGCAGGAACTCCGAGGAGGAGTCGTCCTCCAGTGCCGCCTCCTGAGGCGGTCCTGGCAGCCTCCCACACAGCAGGAGAGGCTTCCGCATCCTTTAATGTTATTTCCTCCTGGTCGAATTCCTCCAAGTCATTAGTAGGATCCCACTGTTTGGGATTCCACGTACTCATGACCTAGGCATTATTTGACCCCTTTACCTTTGCAAAATGGTTTTTGTAGTTTTCCATTAGATTGCACCATTTCATTTATCAACAAGTCCTTACAATCTGCTGGTGGTATTGTGTGTCTCTCCAATTTCAACTCATCTTCTAGGCATGTGATCTCTGCCAGCAAGGCGGCTTCCCACTTGGTGATGTGCCGAGTGGCCCATAGCAAGAGCCACGCTACTGAAGCTGCCACAGCATGGGCCTCCTTCTGCTCTTCTTACTGACCATTCTCAGTTAAGTGGGTTAGAGACTCTTACAGGCCAGATGGCATTTTCAGGATGTCTCATACTCACTTAGCCATCCTCATGACTCCATGATGCTAGGTTCTCCTGCCCATATTAATGGGGGGCATCCTGGGCCTTCCCCCAACAGGGCCTCTCCTCCTCCTGCCACTGTCTCAATCATGGTCATGGCACAGGGCTTTCTTCAATATACTGACAATTGACTATGCAAACTGTCATGTGAGAGACCCAGGTCTCTAAGAGTCTGTGCACACTAAGCTCCCAAGCTGAAGAAAGTACCCAGTGATCCAGTGATCCAGTTAATAGAGACATAAGTTTCCTTACAGAGCAGAGAGCACCTGGTGGCAACCAGTCAGTTGAAAATGTATTATTAATAGTCCAAAATGCTATCTGGGAATGTTCTATTTCTCTTTCCCCACCTCAGCTTACAGGATTTGAGCCAGGAGGTCTCAAGTCACAAGAAGTCATCAATTTTCACTCAATGGCTAATTTCACCCACAAACAATAACAAGTTTGTAAGAAAACCAACAAGATTTCAGGTCATGCTGAGCAATGAGATTCAAGTTCTAGGAGTCCGAGAAGGAGAAGCCTTTTCAAAGAAATAATGGATGAAAATTTTTGCTAAACTGGGAAATGGAAGAAATGAAATAAAGTATAGAGAGACTAAAATAAAAATAGAAAAGGTCAATGATAAGAGAGCTTTTTTAAAAAAAGATAAAGTAGACATACCTTTAGCTAGGGAAAAGAAAAAGGACTCAAAGAAGTAAAAATAAAATAGACATTACAGATGATGCCACAGAAATTTAAAGTATCTAAGAAACTGCTATGAACAATTGTATGTCAACAATTTGGACAACCTAGAAGAAATAGATATTTTCCATAAAAATACAACTTATGAAGACTGAATCTTGAGGCAAAAGAAAATCTGACACCAGACACTAGTAAGGAGACTATTAAGAGGTTTTTGATTGATTCAAACAGAAGCCCAGGACCAGGTAGCTTCACTAGTGAAGTCCATCAAACATTTAAAGAATTAATACCAATTCTTCACAAACTTTTCAAGGGAAAACAAAACAAAACAGAAGGGACATCCTTGTGACTCAGGCAGATGAGGCAGCTAGGAGCAGCCCATGTAAATCCCAAGCACCCAGGTTTGCCACTTGAGTGGTGGTGAGGGCGCAAAAAGTAGAAAACTGAAAGAGGAACACTCCCAAACTATTTTTACAAGGCCAGTATTACCCTGATATCAAAACCAGACAAGGGCACTATTAGGAAAGAAAATTTGAGGCAGTTTCTCTGATAAACATAGATGTATATATGCTCAGGAAAATAATAAATGAATCCAACAGAACAAAAGAATTTTATAGTGTGGAGATGCCTCAAAAAGTTGAATATGGTAATTTCATACGATCCCATCATTCCACTCCTGGGCATCTCCCCAAAAGATACAAAAGCACCCATCTGCAGAGATGTATATGTCCCCATGTTTATTGCAGCCCTATTCACAATAGCTAAAACTGGAAATTACCTAAGTGCCCAACATCAGGTGAATGGATCAAGAAGATGTGATATATACACACAATGGAACACTACACAGCCCTTAGAAGAGATGAAACCCTGTCATTTGAATCAACATGGATGGAACTAGAAGGGATTATGCTATGTGAAACAAGTCAAAAGAAGAAAGAGCGATACCAGACGATCTCACTCAGAGGTAGAATGTGAATCAACAAAACAAAGGAACAAATGAAACAAACCAAACCCCTGGACACTTGCAATAGAACTGAGGCTCCCAATAGAAGATGGGAGGGTGGGGGCACTAATGGTGGTAGAGCCCACTGGACAATGGCAAAGAACACTTAGTGATTTGGTAGAGAGCAGGGTGTGTTGACATATACCTGAGGAATGGGGAAACTGCACATGAGTTTATTTTAATGTGTAGAGTGAAAGTCATGGCAATAAAAGTTTTATGAGAGAAATGTTTTTCCAAATAGTCCCCAAATGCAATTTGTTATAGTAAAATAGATAAAGAATATTGCACCATTATGAAGTGGGATTTTTTCCAGGGATCATTCAAGATCTATATACTGATTCATGACATTAATAAGATGAAGAATTAAAGTCGTATAATTGTCTGATTGAAGCATTTGAAAATTTTAAACATCTACTCATGATAAAACTATCAACCAGTTGAAATAGAGGGAATGTACCTCAGCATATTAAAGTACACAGCTAACTCCAGACTCAGTGGTGAAAATATAAAAGTTCTTCCTCTAAGATGAGGAATGCTCACTCTTGTCACTTTTATTAAATATAGTACTGGTTGTCTTAGCCAGAAAAATTATAGACAGTAAAAATAAATAAAATATACCCAAAATTGAAAGAAAAAAAATTAAATGTCTATTTAAAGATGATATAGTTACAAAATCCCAAAGATGCCACCAAAAAGCTGTTAGAAACAATAAACAAATTCATTATTAATTTACTATGAGAAAACAAATTAAAATAGCCCCATTTATAATTGCATCAAAGTCAATGAAAACCTTAGAAATAAATTTAACCAAGTAGGTGAAAGATTAACTCTATGAAACACTATAATACACTGATAAAAAGAATTAAAGACATAAAGAAATGGAAAATATTCTGTTTCATCAATTGAAAGAATTGATTATTAAAGCTTTTCTATGCTACCCAAAGTAATCTATAAACTCAATACCTACAAAATTCCAATGACCTATTTCATGGTAATAGGAAAAAAGATATAAAGCATCAAGAAGCAAATCCATACATACATGATCACTCGCTCAATTTGTGTTGAGGGTGCCAAGAATATAATGGGGAAAGGATATTTTTTTCAATAAATGTCGTTATGAAACTAGAGAGCCATATGCGAAATAATGAAACTAAAATTCCTAGAAGAAAACATACTTCAGTTCTTGGTAATGACTTTTTTGGAGCTGACACCAAAACTAAGGTAACAAAATCATAAGTGGAATTCTTTAAACTTTTAAAAGCTTCTGCATACCAAAGAAACCTTCAACAGAATGAAAATCAACCATAAGAATGTGAGAAAATATCTGTAATCATCTAAGGGGTTAATATCCAAAATATATAACAAAATTCCACTCAATAACAAATATAAATCTGATTTTTAAAAATGGGCAGAGAAAGTGAAGACATTTTTCTAAAGAAGACCTACAAAGAGTCAACAGGTACGTGCAAGGGATTCCACATTGCTAATCATCAGGGACATGCACATCAAAAGTGCAATGAGATATCACTTCATACTTAATGAAAGTATCATCAAAAAGACAAAAGAAATCCTTGTATACTATTGGTGGGGTAGTAAGTTGGTATGCTAAGTATCAAATAGTATTGCATGACATTTCCTCAATAAATTAAAAAAACCATCTGATAGAGGAAAATTACCATCTGATGTCATAATTCCACTTCTGCACATTATCCAAAATAAATTAAGTTATCAAAGATATCTGCATTGCCATGTTTATTACAGCATTATTCATAATGACCAAGATGAAGAAATAAGCTAAGTGCCCATCAACAGATTAATGGGTTAAGATGTGTTATAAACAGATTCATGTCCTTGGTCCTACAAACTGCTACATGATCTAGTTTGTCTAATGTGAAATACTATTACTTATTATAGCAAAACTGACAAACTAGATATTGAAAGAAAAAGTAAATATTAACAAGAAATCAATTTTTCATGTAAATTTTATTTTGGAACACATTTATAATTGCTGAAAAGTTGCAATAGAGTTTCTATATACCCTTCACCTCATTTCCCCAGAAGTTGAAATCTTACATTACCATGGTACATTTGTCAATACCAATAAAATAAAAACTAACATGGGTACATTAGTATAAACTAAACTAGAGGACTTATTCATCCTTCACAATTTAAATGCTAACTTTTTTATCCTCTAGCAATCAGTTCAGAATACTACATTATATTTAGTAATCATGTTTCTCTACTCTTCTGTGCTCTCTGCCATATCACCATCTTTCCAAGTATCTCATGACCTTGACAGATGTGAGGAGGTACTTTTCAGATGTAAGGTATTTTTTCGAATATCTATAAAGTTGGTATTGTTTGATGTTTTTCCCATGATTAGTCTGGGTTTGTAAGTTTTTAGAAAAACACCTCATCAGATATATCATAGGTTCATAAAATTAACGTAATGTGTTATTGGAGCTGTTAACCTCAGACACTTGGGTAAGACAGCATTTTCAGGCCTTTTGCAGGCCTATATTGTAGAGTTACCATATGTGTCAATAACTGTAATCTATTAGATCAATCTATTAATTGGAAAGAAGTCATTAAGTTCAGCCCAGTCACAAGGGTTAAAGGCCATTAAAATTAATCTTAACCTCCAGAAAATATTCCCATTTTACATTTTTCTATTAGGAAGTTTTTTTCTCTCTATTCAATTTTTATTCATATCATTATTAACTTTTATTTTAATTAAACCCTTTATTGCTCAAATTTCTCTCAAGTAGATTTTTCAGGTTGTACCATGCCTTTCTTTAACTTACCCTAATGTTTTGTTGTTTGAAGAGTCCTTACCCTTTTCCAGTATGGGATGCTCCATGCTCATCTTGTATTTTCCCTCTACCAGATGTTGAATCAGTCATTTCTCTAAGTCTTTTATTAGAGAATATTAGAAACAAGGGTATGAGTTAGAGCTGAAATTCTCTCATGAGAAGATTGTAGAGATTTGTGAAGATATTAGTGCTCCTCAAACGTGTTGTTTTTTTTGTTTGATTGTTTTGGGTCAAACTCAGTGACTTCATTATTTCATATGGAATAGAAAATTTTAATATGAAGAGTAAGTTAGTGAAATTATGTCACCAAATTAGCATAGTGGGTATCCCTAGCTCTCATTCCTCTGCAAAAACTATTAATGTATCTATATTTGTACCAAAATGCCTGAAGAGAAATTCTGAATCCTTCCCTAAGTAGTAGAAGCAGCAGAGAGGAGCATAAACTGAGAGCAGTCATGTTACAGAGGTTAGAAGAGCAATTTCATTTTACCCACCATGTCAGTTCCTCACAATACCAGCTAAGCTCAGTGCCAAGAGCAATGCTTTGGCCTGTGATTCGTTGCATGGGAAGTGGGACTACATTGTGTGCCTGGCCTGCTAGCCTGTCAGCATTCTCTGTGCAGTGGATTTCCATTATGCCTCTCTTCTCAATGTTGAATGAGTGGCAGAGCCTGGGCCCCTGGGAAATAGAGGAACAAAGAAAATATTATTTCTAGCTAGTTCTCTTCTGCAAGTTTGGGGCTAGGTGTGGAACTAAGGCTTTTCCTACATAGGGCAAGGAAGGAAGCAAAGTGACCTTATCCGTTATCACTGTTTGTCCATCAGGTCTTTGGTTTCTCACCTCTTGCAGAGTACTAGGATGGGTAACTTTCTCAAAAGGCACAGAAACAACACAAACTTATAAGAAACATAATAAATAATGCAATCAAAAACTCAGATCTCTATTAACCAATCTAAGATAAATGGAAATCTGTGAAAAGCCTAATATTTTCAGAGTTGTCCTTTTTGTTTGTTCATTCTCAATTTGACAGTTTCCCCTCTGAATCCATATATAAACAGTAGCATGGAGCATTTTTCTCCATCCGACTTATTTCATTTACCGTCATGCCTTACAGAATATGTGGTTTGCAAATCTGTTCTCTCATTCCGTAGACTGCTTTTTCATTTGTTGTGGTTTCAAATGTTGCACAGAAGCTTTTTCAGTTTGATGCTGTTTCACTTGATAATTGTTTTTCTTACCTTTTGCTTTTGGTGTCAAAGGCAAAAATAATGGAAAAGACCAATATTAAGTCCCCTTAGGTGTTTCTGTGAAGGGTTTTATGGTTTCAGGTCTTACATTCAAGTCTTTAATCTGTTTTTAGTTGATTTGGGGGTTCAGCTTTATTCTTTTGCATATAACTATCAAGTTTTTCCAATATTACCACTGGAGAGACTATCACTTTCCCATTGCTTATTCTCGACTTCTTTGTCAAAACTTATTTGACCATATATGTACGATTTATTTTGAGGCAAAACTGTGCTAGAAGTGTTTAGGGACTTACATTAGAACACAGATGGGGACATGAACTAAACCAGGAAGATAATATATAATGAAGTAAATGAAAAAGTTCAGCAAGAAGATAGAAGCAAACAAATAAACAAAAAGAATAAAAAATACTGGAGATTAAAAAAAAATAGCTGAACTGAAAATTTCAACTGTCGAAAGCAGACTTGATCAAGCAGAAGAATCAGTGAACTTGAGATCATTTTATATCAGTTTTGAGGAACAAAAATGAAAAACAAAATAAGTGTAAAGAAAGTATGAAGGGCGAGCTCTGGGCTTGCAGGGATTGGGTGCAGTCTACACACATCCTGGGGTCTGCAGTTCATGTCCCAGGGGGGAACAAGCAAAATGAACTGAAAAAAAAAAAAAGTGTTTCTTCTTCCTCTCTCTTCCTGCCTGCTTGTCTGTCTACTTAACTTCATTTCTGCCTGCCCCTTTCCTTAAATAAAGAACAATTTATTATACTCCATCAAGTAAAATAATGTGTTATGGAAGTTCCAGAAAGAGAAGAGAAAATCTATTTAATGATAAAGAAAACTTTCCAAATCTAGGGAGGGAAATCAACGTAAATATTCATGAAGTCAAAAAATGCTCAAATAAGCAAAAACAGGTCAGTAGAATAAAATTGAGAGCCCCAAAATAAAACCACACTTATATAGGTAGCTTATCTATAACAAAATTGCCAAGAGAATACAATGCAGGAAGGAAAGTCTTCTCAACAAATATTGCTGGAAAAATTGGACAATTGCTTGCAAAAAAAAGTGAAGCCAGATTATTGTGTCATATACAAAAATTGACTCAAAGTATGTTAAAGTCCTTAATGTAAGACCTGAAACTATAAAACACATAGAGGAAAACATTCTGTGACATAAACCTCAGAGAAGTTTTTGAGAAGGTGACACAGCAAAGAAAAATAATGTAAAACTAAACAGATTACATCAAATTAACAAATTACTACAAATTTCTGTACTGCAAAAGAAACCACCACTAAAACAAGGCAACTCACCGAACGGGAGAAGATAATTGTACAGCATTCATCAGATAAGAGCTTAATTAAATAGACACCTTTCTTAAAAAGACACACTGATGGCCTACACACATGAAAACAAAAACACAAAGCTTTCCATCACTCACCACCACAGAAAATTCAAGAAAAACACACAATGAAATATCACCTCATACCAAAGAAAAAGGACTATATAAAAAAGACTAGAAGCAAATTGTTGGAGAGGTTGTGGAGAAAAGGAATTCTCCTACACTGCTGGTGAGAATGCAGATTATTGCAACTTCTTTGGTAAACGCTATTAAGATTCCTAAAAAAAAAAAAAAAAATCTGTCAGCAATTCCATTTGTAGGTATATACCTATTTTTAGGTATATACCCAGAGAACACAAAATCTCTAATCAGAAAATATGTACACACCCCCAAGTTCATAGAAGCAGAATTCTCAAGTCAAGGCTATTGAAACAGTGGAAACAACCTAAATGTCATCAGCATATGACTAAAGTATGTATACTCAATCGAAATCTATGCACCTATAAAAAAAAAAAGATGAAATTGTTTCTTCTGCAACAACCTGGATGAAACTGGAGGTGATTATGCTAAGCAAAGATAAGTCAGGAAGACAGTAAGTACAGGATGGTTTCATTCACTCATATGAAATATCAAGAAAACGGACAAATATCCACAGGGTGAGAATTCACAGCGCGCAAGGCTATGGTTAAGTAGGTAGGGGAGAGAACGATGGAAGGGAAGGCGTTACCAAGGTGGTGTTGGTAAAGGGCACTAGAATTCTGGGTGTGGGTGTGATGTGAAATACACACAGACTGATAAATGAATTCAATATATTAAAGAATATAGCAATGTAAGCAAAAATAATAAAAGGCCCCCAAAAGACTGAAGTTAAGAGGTTACACCCACACCACATTAAAATAGAATTATCCAAAGTCAAAGAGAAAATTTTGTTAATAGCAAAAGAAAAGACACATCACATACAAAGAAGCCCCATAAAACTGTCAGTGGATTTTTCTGGAGAGACCTAACTGATAAGGAGATTGTGGGATGGAATATTCAAACTTCTGGGAGTAAAACACTGTCAACCAAAAATACTAGATCCAGGATTGTTGTTCTTCAGAAATGGAGAGATAAGTGTTCCATGGTGGCTTACTGGATAAGTCCACAGCTTCCAGGTATTATAGTCCTAATACAGCTCAAGGACCAGGATTTGAGACCTGGGACCAGAGGTAACAGTCAAGATGAATAACTAAATAAAACAAATAAATGCTTCTTCCTCCTCTCCCTTCCTGCCTGCTTCTGCTTGCCTTCTTTCCTGCTTTCACCTTTCGTTAAAAACATTTTTAAAGAAAAGAAATGGAGAGATAAAGACATTTGCAGATAAATTTAGGGATTTATTGACCACTAGGTCTGTCCCACAAGATGCTAAGGGAGTTCTTCTACTAAAACAAAAGGACACTAACACACACACACACAAAAGAGTATAAAGCTCACTAGACAAATATAAAATACTTGAATACTAAATCGGTGGTACATGAATCATTTCTATCTCAGTATAAAAGTGAAAAGACAGGAGTAGTAATGATAACTATAGTCATTTGTAAATAGATACACATGGTACGAAGGATGTAAATTGTGACATCACAAAGTGTTGGGGAGTGATGTCACAAACATGGCATAATAAACAGCTAAAACACCAGCCTCCCCTTCAAGTACAACCTGAATTCAGTTATAGTCACAGGAACACATCAGCAACTTCTCAACAGAAGATACCTGACTGACCAGTGAATCCGTATTTCTTAAAGTGAGTAGACAGGCTTACAGAGGTGGTGGAGTAGGAAGAGTTTTCAAAGTGTCATAGAAATTTAAACACATAGAAATTAAAAAATGACTACCAGAAGAGACGTGAAATATTTATACAATTATAGCATATAATACATTATCATTAGTCATTTAGAGGAGGGAATATTAAGCTACAACAGGAAAAAATTTATGAAAAAATTTGAAAACTACACAAATAATGTATAGTCATTGTAATAAAATCTTACAGAAATATGAATCATCATAGTAAAATTTAGTGCTTTTACACACTGATAAGTAGGCCCAACTCATCTTTTCTCATTAACGTTGTCTGGCAAACATAGCCAGTGTTCTGCCAAATAAAAATTAGTATAGATTTAATTTTGGAAGTCAGGTACAGATAGTTTAATTATTAGCAGAGAATGTGATTATCTACATATCAAATATAACAAAATAGGACACAAAAACTAAGGAGAGTTCAGCAAAATTATAGGGTGTAAGATAATCTATGAAAATAATTTTAATCAATTCAAATATGATTTAGTAGTAATTTAAATGTTTTAAGAATATCAAGCTGTACAAATTATGAAGAAAATAAAATATTTCTGGAAGACAAACAATAGAGTAATGCAAACCCATATTTGGAAAAATGTTATAGAAATGTAAATTCATCCCAAACAAATATGTGACTCAATCTGTTCCAATGAACATAACTATTTTTATAGGAACATAACTATATCATTGAACATTAAAAGTACACAACCAAAATTAGGGGTGAGAAAGTTGAAGAAACACAGTATGAGGGATTCTCCCTAATCAGAGTCCATGATCTGTAATGAATAGTAATAAAAGGTAGTGATAGAAGAATGTTAATCTTAAGATAAAAACACAACTGTAACCCCTAAAAAGATATCTAAGACATATTGAAATATCTGAGGTGGATTTCTCATCAGTAAGTAATAATGAATTAAATAATTATGAATACTTCAATAGATTTATAGCAGTAAATGCCTCTTGTATCAAATGCCAAGCATGAAATTGAAATACCTGAAAATATTCAGTGAAAATTTTAGAATAAACACTGACTTCAGAGCAGGGGAAGATTGCCTTAGAAAAATATAGGAATAAATTAAAACTCTGACTTACTAAAACAGTAGATGCTGTCTGGTTTAATCTATAAAATGGAAGGATGTATTTTCAGTGCCCTTCACCTAAAGCAAAATAACATAAAAACAGATTTTAAAAATACCACTTCATCAATAAAAATAGTACATACATAATAGAATTATGACTACGATCTGGCAATTTATAAATAACTTCAATGGTAGAGAACATATTAAATTCTAAACAGCATGACACAGTAAATGCAAATAGAATATCACACACATACAGTTCATAAAGTCAGAGACTATTAAGTGTAGAGTTGATTTGGTGAAATAGATATTTCCTTTCAGAGTTTGTGGGGTGGGATGAATTTAAACATCTTGTATGTAGGAAAGAAAATGATCACATAGACTACATTTGAAGATGCACAAAAATGTGATGCAACAAATACATTTTCACATTCTATTCATAAAAATGCCCAAGAATATCCATAGCAGCATCACCAGTGAAAGAAAATATTCACCAGTGTATGACAGAAATATGGTGAAACTCAATGTCAACATCGTGATTTTTAAGAAACATGTCAGTGAAAAACTAGAATGAAAGTGTATATTCACATGTGCACAAAATGGGTATTAAATGGGAGCAGAGTAGCAAAAGATATTTAGTGATTTAGTATTCCCTCATTCCCACTTGGATGAATAGATATGAGGAACTTCTGTCTCTGGGTCTATTTTTTTTCCTTTTTCTTCAGGAAATTCAATGATCAATACCTGAAGGAGACAGATGAGACCCAAACATATGAAGCATATATGTAGGTTATAACACAAAACATCAGACCCACAGCCCCCTAAAGCCTAGAACCTATAGAAGCAACAGAGAATACAAAATGACTTAAAAGGAACATTAACCATGTATACTCTCTGCATGAGTATATGAGAGGGCTTATTTCCACTGATTTTATAGAGACACTACAAAGTTATTTTAAATTTAAATATGATGGAAAAATGAAACCTGCTACACTGGCATTGTAATTTATTTTTCCCACAAAAGAGGGAAAACCCTAATAACAAGGATCAGAAATGAAAAAGGTGTGCTTACAACTTAAGAGTAGAGAAATACAAAGGATCATGAGAGACTATTATGAATAATTATATGCCAATTATTTCATCAATCATGTAGAAATGGACACATTCCTAGAAACATATAACCTCCCAAAACTGAACCAGGAAGACATGGATATACTGAACAGACCAATCATAAGTAGAGAAATGGAAGCAGTAATCAAAAATCTCCTCCTCCCCCAATAGAACTCAGGCAAAGATGGCTTCACCAGTGAATTCTACCAAATAGTCAAAGAAGTGATAATATTCCCATCCTCCTTAAACTGTTCTACAAAATTGAGAGAAAACTCCCAGATACATTTGATGAGGTCAGTATTACCTGGTGCCCAAACCAGACAAACATAGCACGAAAAAAATACCACAGACCAATATCATTGGTGAATATAGATGCAAAATCCTCACCAAAATCCTGGCAAACCAAATTTAACAACGCATTAAAACAAAACAAAACGCCATGATAGGATGGTGGAATTAATTGCAGGAATGCAAGGATGATTCAACATAAGCAAATCAATTAGTATAACATACCTCATCAACAAAGATAAAGGAATTCAAATTGGAAAAGAAAAAAACTATCATTTGCAGATGACATGATATTACACCTGGAAAATCCTAAACTCCACCAAAAATGCTGTAAACAATGAGTATAGCAAAGTGGTAGAATATAAAATAAACATTTAAAAGTCAGTAGCATTTCTACACACAAATAATGAAGTAGAGGAAAAAGAGATGAAAGAAATTTCATTCTCAATAACATCAAAAAAAAAAAAAAATCAAATACCTGGGAATAAACCTAACAGAGGTGGTAAAAGACCTCTATAATGAGAACTGCAAGGCTTTAACAAAAGACATAGAAGACACAAAGATGATATTCCATGCTTATGGGTTGGAAGAATTAGATTTCATTCAATTTCCATAAAAATTCCAGAGACATTTTTCAAGGAAATTTTAGCAAAATGTACTGATTATTTGTAATCACAAAAGACCTCGAATAGTCAAAGCTATCCTGAGAAGAAAAAAGAACAGTGGTGGAATTACACTTCCCAACTTCAAAATATACTACACAGTAATCATCATTAAAACAATATGGTACTGGAACAAAAACAGATACTCAGATCAGTGGAATAAAAGTGAGAGCCCAGAAATAAAGCCACACCTATATGGACAGTTAACCTTTGACAAAGGAGCCAAAAGCATACTATGTAAGAAGGAAAGTCTATTCAATAAATGGTGTCGAGAAGACTGAACAAACATTTGCAAAAAACAAAAAACCGATTATTCATTAGCACCATAACAAAAGTTAACTCAAAATGGATCAAAGATGTGGACATAAGACCCCAAACCATAACATACTTGGAAGAAAATGTGAAAATACTCAAGGACCTCAACCTCAAAGAGATCTTTGGAGAAAGAACAATTACAACAAAAGTAAAACTAAATAATTGGGACTAGATCAAACTAAAAACTTCAGTACAGTGAAAGGCAGCCCACTGGTTTAGAAAAAAATATTCACACTACATCGGATAAGAGCTCAATCTCCAAAATATACAAAAAGCTCACATATCTCAACAAAAAAAGTAAAACGACCTACTCAAAAAATGGGCAGAAAAGCTGAACAGACACCTATCCAAAGAAGACACACAGATGGCTGATACATGAAAAAAATGGTCTACATCACTAATCATTGTAGAAATGCATATAAAAACCACAGTGAGATACCATCTCACACCATCGAGAATGGCCTATATCCAGAAGTCTACAAATAATAAGTGTTGGGGGAGTGCAATGAAAAACGAACCCTCCTACACTATTGGTGGGAATGTAAATTAGTGCAACCTTTCTAAAATCAGTATGGAGATTCCTCAAAAAATAAAGATGGAGATACCATTTGATCCAGCTAGCCCATCCCTAGGCATATACCCAGATGATACAAAATCTCTAATCAGGAAAATATCTGCACCCTTATGTTCATAGCAGCACAGTTCACAACAGCCAACACATAAAAATGACCATTGACAGATGACTAAATGAAGAAGCTTTGGCATATATACTCAATGGAATTTTATGCAGTTAGTTAAAAAAAAAAACCAAAAACCAAAAAACACAAAAAACATGCCCTTTGCAACTATCTGTATGGAACTGGAAGGGGTCATGTTAACACAAGATGATGACTGCGTCAAGGGGAGTGGAAGGAGAGAGGGAACAAGGTGGTAAGTGATGCAAATTCTGGTGGTGGGTGTGGTATGTAATACTGATAGACTAAGAAATTCAACATCTTAAAATGACTATGGCTTTGTAAACAAATAAAATTACATTATATAAAAATGTTAATTTACAATGTTAGTAAAAAGATATCAAATTAATCTGTATTTACTGTGCATGTTACTGGGACCTGGGAAACTCAAGATAAAGTAGTAACTATTATTAACATACAGCCACCCAATGCCAGACCATCTAAATATATAAAAGAAATACTGACAGAGCTAAAGGCAGACAGTGACAGTGACACAATAGTAGTAGGGGACTTCAGTACTTAACTAACATTGATAGATAGATCATCCAGGCAGAAAATCAACAAAGAATTAAGGAACATAAATGATGCAATAGAGCACATGGACCTAGCAGACACATACAGGGTACTCTACCTGCCTAAAAATATATGTATATTCTTCTGAGGTGGTACAGGGAACAATCTCAAGAATAGATCATATCCTTGGACACAAACCACGTCTCAGTAAATTTAGCAGGACTGAAATTATAGAAAGCTTCTTTTCTGACCTCGAGGGGCTAAACTAAAAATGAACCAGAAGAACAAGACTGCAAGAACCACAAAGATGTGGAGATTGAACAACATCCTTCTGAATAGCAACTGGATCATCTATGAAAATAAGGTTTATCTGGAAATAAATGAAACGAAGAGATGAGTTACCAGAGAATATGGGATGTGGCTAAAGCAGTTCTGAGAAGAAAGTTTATAGAACACATCAAAAACCAAGAGAGCCCAAATTAAATACCTAACCACACACCTGAGGGAACTAGAAAAACACTCAACCTAAAATCAGCAAAAAATAAAATTAGAGCAGAAATTAAAAAACAAAAAGATCATCCAAAAATCAATATATCAACGTGCTGGTTCTTTGAAAATATAAGCAAAATCAATAGACCCCTAGCTAGACTCAAAAAACACAAATAACAAAGATCAGACTTGAAAGAGGTGAGATTACAATTGACTCCACAGACATACAAAGGATCTTGAGAGACTATTACAAGTCATTATATGCCAACAAATTTGTCAATCATGAAGAAATGTACAGATTCATAGAATCCTACAACTCAGCTTCCCAAAACTGAACCAGGAAGATGCAGAAACCTTAACAGACCAATCACAAGCATACAAACTGAAGTGATAATAATAATAAAAAAAATCCCCCCAAAATAAGAGTTCAGGTTCATATGACTTCGCTAGTGAATTATACCAAAGATTCAAAAAACTAATCCCCATCTTCCTTAAACTCTCCTTGAAGAGGAGGGAAAATTGCCAAATTCATTCTAGGAGGCCAATATTATCCTGATTCTAAAATTAGACAGCACTAAAAAAGAAAATTATAAACCAGTACCACTGAAGAATATATATGTGCAAAAATCCTCCACAAAATCCTAGTCAATCAAATTCAACAGCACATTTAAAAAAATAATACAATGCGATCAAGTGGGATTTATTCCAGGGATGTAAAGATGGTTCAACATATGCAAATAAATCAGTGTAATACACCATATCAATAAAGGGAAAGTCAGAGAGCATTTGATCATATTGCTAGATGCAGAAAAAGCATTTCACAGGATTCAACACCCATTCATGCTAAAAAAACAAAACAAAACAAAAAACCCTCTCCAAAATAGGAATAGAAGGTACATACCTCAATATAATAAAAACAAAATGTGACAAACCTATAGCCAACATAATTAATGGTGAAAAATGGAAAGCCTTTCCCATGATATCAGGAACAAGCCAAGGTTACCCTCTCTCTCCAATATTATTCTAGAAGTCTTGGCCAGAGCAATAAGGCATGAAAAAGACAAAGGAAATTCAAATAGAAAATAGATAAAACTATTATTATTTGCAGATGGCATACTATTTATTATACCTGGAAAATTCTGCAAAGTGACAGAATATAAAATTAACACACACAAATCAGTGGCATTCCTACATATAAAAATAAAGTAGAGGAAAAATAAAGTAAGAATGAAATCCCACTCTCAATAGCACCAAAAAAGATCAAATAGTTGTGAATAAACCTAACAAAGGAGGTGAGACAATGAAAACAAGACATTAACAAGAGAAATAGATGAAGACACAAAGAGATGTAAGGATATTCCATGCTCATGGACTGGAAGAATTAAAATGACCAACCTACCCCAAAATAATATATAGATTTAATGCAATTCCCCCCAAAATTCCAGAGACATTTTCCAAGGAAATTGACAGACAATATAGAAGTTTCTGTGGAGTCACGAAAGGCCTTGAATAACCAAAACTATCCTGAGAGGAGAAAGAACAGTGGAGGAAACACACTTCTGAACCTCAAATGATAGTACAAAGGGATTATCACCAAAACAGTATAGTACTAGAACAAAAAACAGACACAAATCAGTGGAATAAAGTTGAGAGACTAGAAGTAAAGCTATGGACCACAGATGGCCTACAGATAGATGAAAAATGTTCTATATCACTCATCAGACATACAAAGGATCTTGAGAAATTATCAGCCAACAAATTTGTCAATCACAAAGAAATTGACAGATTTCTAGAATCTGGGACACAAAACATGTCTCAGTAAATTTAGCAGGATTGAAATTAAAAACCACTATGACATATAGCCTCACACCAGCGAGAAGGGCCTATATGAAAAACAAGTATTGGAGGGGCTGTGGAGAAAAAGGAACCCTTCTTCACTGTTGGTGGGAATCTAAATTAGTGCAACCTCTCTGGAAAACGATATGGAGAGAATAAAGATGAGACTTTGATTTGATCCAACAATCCCACTCCTAGGCATATACCCAGAGAATATAAATTCTCTAATCAGAAAAAATTAAATAGCTGCATCCCTATTTTCATAGCAGCACAATTCACAATGTACTTTTCTTACCCTGCTCTAGCTGGCACCCATATTGTTGCACCTACAGACTCTGCAGCCTCCCTGCTTAACACCTAACACCTCACTCTAAAGAGGCTCTGCTCAAAGCATTTTTTTAAATGATAGAAATTGCAAGCATTGTTGAGTTTTAGAAGGTTTGGAAAGGGATATACAAGGTGCAGCAGTTCCAGTTTTTCAGTCATTCTGAGGTCTAAGTGGCACTACTATTTTTCCATTTATTGTGAACATGCTCACGTGATCCACACAAGTGCATTAGCTAGGTGAAAGTGTGATAATGTGTGTGTGTGAATGAATGTGAGTTGAGTTTGTGCTGAGCCTGGATGAGGCGCTGTTGTAGTGTATGGGTGTGTGTGCATGTGACAGCATGCATGCACGTGATTGTTTGCTTCTGCACGACAAGTTAAGTATGGTCCATCCACAAATATGACTATGAAATGCAGGATAATTAGTAAACTGATCAACTTTTGGAACTGTTCATTGGAAATACCAAGGATTGGTTTAAAGCTATATTTTATATAATTTCAGGAATGGGTATTATATAAAATTCAGCAATCAAGTGTAGAAGACTGGTGAATAGTCAATGCTCTCCAACTGAATAAGAATTAAAATGCTCAATATTTTTAAGGAGTAGAAGCTGCCTGTTAAACCATCTGATGGTGCTTTTGCTTATTCATTTACAAAGGTATCCTCTACATTAGTTTTTGTTCAGATGTCTGCCATTACTGGAATCAATATTCTTCAATTACTTTTTTTCCTGTAAAATTCTATATTACCTAACTTTCACAATTGGCACTCAAATTGTGAAAATGGGCATCTTATGTAATTACCATTACTGACCCCACAGTCTCCCTTTTATTTGTATCCATTGAATAACCTCATCCAGTATTTTGTCAGATTCCAAATTTCTGCTAAAATATTAAGAGAATGCGTATCACTAGTCTCCGAGTTAGCAAAGAATCTTTTAAGCAACAACTCAGAATCAGAGAATCCAGTGAGACAATTAGCTACACTGCCAGCTAGGCCATCCCAGGTGAAACCTCAGTATTCTTCTCTGAAAGAAATCCTACCTGCCTCCAGGGACCCTGGGAAAGAAAGAGCCTCTCTCAACTCAGCCAGTCTCTTTAGAGACGCTAATTAGGTTGTAATTGTATTTAATAGTTAGCAACTGAGATTTTTTTCCCCCATAAATATTCCCAGGTCCCCAAGTCATTGCTACTCCTGGTGAAAAGATCATTGAAGTTCAAAAGGGAAGTGATATCACACAATCACAAGCCCTTATCTCAGCGTCTGGATATAGCCGTTTCACACACACAATGGCTGCTACTTTCACACTGATTCACGGTCCTGGCAACAGGAATATAATATCTTCTGTTTTGGTCTGAGGGACAGTTTTTAAGGGAAGAAATCAGTTAGGAGTTGGGAAAGTGATGTCAGTAAAAGGAATTCTGGGTAAAAGTGTTCTAATTCTACAGACACAAAGAACCTAGAAAATTCCTAAGACCAATATTTTTGAATAGGAACCAACAGTAAATGAAAAATACTGGATTTCTGTTCACATGATACATGTACCTGTTGCCTCATATTCCAAGCAGGAGAAACTGACTGTGAAGATAATGTGTGGCATCTGAAGAAAGGACCCTATACAATGAACAATAAGAATAATTGTTTTCCAGACAAGTGGCTGTCCTTGAAAATTTCTTCTTTGCCATTATATCTGCCTTTCTTTCACTGGATGATGTTAGCTCCACAGATGTGAGCCTCAAACCCCTAAACATGGCCACCTCCTTGGTCATTCTTTCTGAAGGAGTCACACAGACAATGGCAGGTTGGGGTTGGGAGATTTCCTTAAATGATTTGGGATGTAAACAGGTGATCCATGTTCATGAAGTGGGCAGAGGTATTTCCACAGGCACCCCTGCCTCCTGTGTGTCTTCCAGAAGATTATGATCTCTCTCTGGAACTCCAGGTGGAAAGAGCGTAGAGAGAGAGCTTCCAAGTGCACTGAGTCTTCCATATGTCTTACCTGGACCTACACAAGTAGGTCAACTTCATTTCTACTATAGATGGGACTGGCAAATTGAACAGCACAAACATTACAAGAAAAGCATTGGTTTTCTCCTATCAAGGTGAATTCACAGTCTCACAATTGATGTTTCATTCTTGGGACTCAAGATCTGAGCCAGTGGCTCCATGGCCTCCATACTGCACAGGTGCAAGAAGGAAATCTTACACTAATGCCACTCTAAATCCTCTCCTGAGACTAGAACCCCCGAGAGAAATTCTTGTCCGACTGAGCATCTCATATCATTTTATACCTTCTCCATCTTTCATGTCTGCTTTGCTCTTTCAAATCTCTACAATGAGTTGATGGCAAACATCTCTGCACTCTGCCTCATGTTTCCCAACTTTGCTCTCATGCGCCCTGACCCCAGTCCACCTTGGCTCTGCTGTGACTGGAGGAGGTACACAAATGGCTCTAATGTAATTGAAACATGAAAATTACTAATTTTTCTATTTTAAGCCACCATCAATTCTAAGCTGCACCACAATTTCTGAAGAGGCTTTAATAAAAAAATATTTAAAAATAAGATTACAAAGTTCAAAAAAATTTAAAATGAGAAGTAAAAAGGAGTAAAGAATTTATTTAAAAAATCTTAAACCTTAAAAACAAAATAAGGGATTAACATAATAGAATTTGAAGAATTTAATATGGGTGCTACTGTACTATCTTTTCAGGTAAAAGGTAGCACTTAAAAAACATTGTGAGCATGGCCCCTCCAGGCCAGTGGGCATGGCAAGGAGACAGAGTCTGGAGAAGTGAGAGAGTGAGTGATGTAGAGGAGTAATAAGCAGGTGCAGGGGGAAATGGGGTATCGGGACCAGGTGGAGCTGAGAGCTGGGGGGATGGTGTGGCAGTGCAGAGGAGAGAGAGAACATGATCTGCACTGCTAGTTTCCTAAGTTTGCTGGAACAAATCACCACAAATGGGTGGCTAAACAATTCCCTGTTCTTCAGGTTTGAGGTCTGAAATGAAGTTGTTAGCACCGTGCTCTACAAGATTTATTTATAAATCTTCTTGATGGCTCTTTTAATTGAATATATAGTATTAGACCAGAATTAAAGTTTTGAGGAAACATATTTTCTGTCCTTTGGAGGGATATCAAGTGCAAGATCTGATCATGGAGGGGGTCATGTGGAAACCACAGGAATGAAATGGATTATGTCAACAGCATGAATTGATCGGGAAGCAGAATCTCCTCTAGAGGCTGCAGCTAGGAGCTCATGCCTGCTGAAAGATGATGACCTTGTCAAATCCTAAACAGAAAGTCCAGCCAACTCCACTGTAGTTCTGATTTATGAACAGTGGAATGTTTTTAAAAGTTTCTAAGTGGAGGAAATTATTCATGACAGTGGTAGAAATTACCCTGATGGTTGTCAGCTACCCTTGGCTTGTAGATGCTTCACTCTAGTCCTTGCCTCCATCATCACACATCATTCTCTGTGTGTCCACAATTCCCTGTTATAAGGACAGTCACTGACCTCATTTCAACTCGATTACATTTGCAGACACCCCGTTGACCAATGAGGTGACATATATAGGTTCTGGGGGCTAGGATTTGAGCCTACATATTTGAGCCTACATATTTGAGGCATACAATTCAACCCAAAACGGGGCTAAAAGATAGCTAATTTTCATGAGGTGTTAAGGTGCATATGGGTATTCCAGAATATTTACTGGGGAAGGGCACGTAGGGAGCATAAGGATATGAGGGATTCTGTGTGTTAAGTGAATAAGGGGGTGAAGAAAATCATGGGAATGAAGAGGTTAATGGCAGTGTTGAGTCAATTGTCAATCAGGAGTTAAAAGGTGAGTTGGGTACAAGACAGAGGAACCTTAACGTCTGTGGAGGGTCAAAGAGCATTGGCCTTGAAGCAGGATACTTGATTGTGAATGGAATCCTGGGGGTATTTATTGATCCAAACAGTGGTTAAGTGTGGGAAGGAAAGATGGAGTCTAGAGAACACATCATGGGCAGAGGGAGTACTGTGACGGACGGGGCGACAGGGATGAGGGTTTGGGAGAACGGTGGACGCCAGTACACTAAAGGGGCAGACACTGCAGGGGTGAGGAGGGATGCAGAGTCGTGTGGAAACTGAGGACACCTGGTAGTTGACAGCTGGAACATGAGGGCAGTGGACATTAAGGACATAGGAGCGAGCTGAAGTACTAGGATAGGGGGAGGATATAGGGGCAAGGGAGAAAGAGGGTAGGAAGGATGGAGACTGATGGCTCTAGGAAAGGATGAGGATCGTGCAGACAGCTCTGGAATCAGGATCACTGGGATTTCATAGGCAAGGAGAATGCAGAGAATGAACACAGGAGAGAGCTGAAGGAGCACAGAAAGATCACTAGTAGAGAGTTAAGTGTTGTGAATATCTAGTTAATATCTAATGGTCACAGGGCTGGGGAGACTGAAGTAACAATGAGGGATATACATGGGGTGACAGGGATGAAAGTTATAAGATGTCACTAATTCACTCTCCAATTAATTAATTCCCTGAATTCTATTCAATTTTCATCATAATTCTGAATAGCTTCCAATTTAAACCCACCAGACAAAAAATATTTATATGAAATACCTGGATCATTCCCTGATTGAAATATACAGTAATGGACTGGATTTAAATTTTTGAGAAAACACAAGGTGAGACCAGGTGAAAGGTGTGACCATGGAGAGATCACGTGGAAACCAAAGGAATGAAATGGATTATGTCAACAACCTGAATTGACCTGGAAGTGGTTTCTCCCTTAGAGGCTGCAGCCAAGAGCTCATGTTTGCTGAAATCTTAATTTTGACCTTGTGAGACCCTAAAGAGAAAACCCAGCCAAGCAATTGGAATTCTGACTTAGGAGATGAAGAATGTTTTTTAAGCTGCTAAATGTGTAGAAATTAATTATGGCAGTAACAGAAAACTACTACGTGCAAAACACGCTCAATTTAAAAATAATAATTAGAATATAAAATTACAAAATATTTAAATAGCATGATTCCCCATAAATGACCTCAAATAACAGTTTGCTCTCCAGATATAAGACTTTTTATAAAGTTGGATCTATACCCTCCTTATGCAATGTCAGAGTACATCTGAAATTGGAGAAAACACACATTGAAACATTGTGTACTTGGTTCAATATTTACAAAAATCATTTTGAACTTAATATCAAATCAGTTGTATTCCATAACTAATGACATGTGAAAGTGATGTTTTTCCATAAAGAGAAGCAGATGTTCTGCCTTCCCTAACACAGGAAATCATATTAAATGGCAATTGTGAACACATGGCATTTACTGAGCCACTCCCTTTTCATTCTTGTACAGAGTCAAATGTGCCTTCTGCTGTTGCACAGCTCGCGGAACACGGATCTCAGCCATGTCCACCCGACCCTGCCAGGGGTAGCCCCTGATGTGCCCACGCACCAAGGGCATGTGGCGCACATGGCCCCTCCCTCGGCCAACATCTGCAGTGTGCGGTTCCTCCGTTCACCAGCCCAGATCCCACATCACTCATCTTGAAGCTGCACCTCAACCAAACCTACACAGCCAAGTTCAGGGTTCAGACAAAGTGGAACCAGAAGGGGAGCCAGGTTCTTCCCACACCCTGCTTTGTTAGCCCCCAGGGCTTTTGATGCCCTCTCCCATTTCCTCTTTTTCTATTATCTGAAATTTAAACATTCATACGCAGAGAACACAGTGAACTCAAGAACCTGAATCCAGCACCTCCTGCAACACAGATGACTGCGAGCACGTGCAGATCTGGACTGCCCTTCCCCCAGAATCACCCTGTTAGTGCAAATGCCCAAGTGTCCATCAGTCCCACCTCTAGAGCCTCCCTCATGCCTCCAGGTTCCGGTTTCAGATTTCAGACCTAACATGCTGGGCACAGAATTCAAGGGCCCCAGAATTTGTATCCAGAATGCGGCCCTCTGCATAAATGGGCCTTGCAGAATCTAAACTGGAACCTGTACTTATTTTCCATCTAAACCTCTGAGACCAAGGTGCTGCCCTGCCTGGCTCCTGTCCCACAACCTGGTGCCTGAGAGAGGAGGGTTCTGGCAGCTCCATCTCCTGTGTGTCCCGAGCTGGAACACACATTTCCCACTGACTGAGATGAAGGAGGGCAAAGGAAATAAAATGTGGTGAGTGAATCTGTCTCGGGATGAAGCAGCGCTTCCAAAGTCATAATTGGCACCACGTCTTTCACTCCTGGAGCCCAGTGAGAGTTCACATGTTAAAAATGAAATGTGTGCATACATGGACAACCCATCAAAATGCCCTCAGAAGCTCTAATCCACCCTTTCTTTTGTCTTCCATCTATTGCACCATCAAGTAAGTACACATTATTTTTATGATCATTGATAATTAAAGACACAAAGTGAATCTCTGGTGCCAAGTAGTTAAGACCAGCATCTAATTTTTCCTAGAAAAAAAAAATGAACATAGAAATCAAAATGCTAAGGAGTTACAAAAATTTAGTCACATGTATGTGATTCCCAGCAGTGTCCAGGACACAGTACATCCTCATATATATGCTGAATAAACAATGCTTTTGTGACTGAATACATGTGATTCCCTAACACAATCTACCCAGGTACCACCAGCTTCTCTAGCCACCTCTCAACTTGCTAGTTGTCAGCAGAGATTGTCACAGTTGGAAAGTTGTCAGGGTCTTCACTAGGAACCAGAAGCATTTGTGTTGTGACAGGATGGTTGGGTGTAGGGGAGAGAGTGTGCTAGTCTTGCTTTCTCTGGTTTAGTGCTATTGGAAACGAGATCTGGAACCAGCAGCCCATTTGATTGTCAAAAATGCAAATTAATGGTTCCATTCCAGACCTGGAGAGTCATATACCTGAGTTTGGACTCCTAGAATTTGTTTTAACAGTTTCCCCAAGTTATTTGTAGAATAGTTGACCCTGAACAACAGGTTTTTTTGACATAAATCTTAATCAGTATATTAAAATATTTTTAGATTGGTGATAATTGGAAAAAACTTAGATATACCACATAGCCTAGAAATATTACACTGAGAGTGCCTGTCTCTCCTGCATCCTCTTCCACCTTCTCCACCACTTCTGCCTTTACCCACCCTAAGACGGCAAGTCTAATTCCTCTCCTCCTCCTCAGCCTATTCCATGGGAAGATCATGATGAAGACTTTATGATGCTCCACTTCAACTAATGACTAGTAAATACAAAATATGTGTTCATTGTTATTATAAGACTTCTGGTCAATAGTAGGTTATCTTTTGTTAAGTGTTGGGGTGGCCAAGAGTTATGCAATGATTTTTTACTGTGTGACGGTTAGGCTCCTAACCCACAGGATTGTTCAAGGTTATTTCAGTTGCACATGAAAATCTGATGAGAAATATTTAGCAAAGTTGTTCTCAGCCCTGACTTCATACTGAGATTATTTTTGTGTAGCTTTTAGAAATACCATGTCCCGTGTCCTCAGATTCTCTCAGTCTCAGAGTCTCAAATGAATTACATCTTGATGAAGTAGTACAGGTTATTTTTCTTTAAAGTTAAGGTAAAAATGCAGAGGCTCACCAGTATATTCTGAGTTCTCATCATGGGGATTCCTCCGTGGGAAGACAGTTCTGCATATGATTTGATAGGGGAACTCTATTAATCTCATTTTCCCAGTGTTGTAGGATCTGTGGGTGTCCCTAGGAGGCAAGGGTACACAGAGGATAAGTTTACATATTGGCCTCAATATAAGAACTCCATATATATGTACACATATATTCTCTACCTCACTCCCAAACAATGGGAAAGCAGTCGGGTCACACAGACCCTTAACTGATCATGAGTTGGCCTTGGAAGTCATTGTGAAAGCCATGGGATCCCTGGAGGATGAGAAACCAAAGAGAATTAGGAGCTTGAGAAGCGTGGTGGAGATGTCCCTCCATGACAGCAGGAGAAATAAACCTAGGTTCCCCCAATCATTTTCTTTAAAGCAAAGCTTCCCAAACAAATCTGGAACTTTGGTATCTGTTGGGGGCAGAAAACAGAGCAAGGTCGGAGTTGAAGCTGGCGGAACATCAAGGATACCAGACCTGGGGCACCTGGCAAAGGCTTCTGTGTGAAAACACTGGGACTGTATGTCTGTGACTGTTCACTCCCCCAAAACAAGATAGATACAGTTATGTAGTTAGAAAGCAAAGACTGCATAAGCAATGCAATGTAACTATAAACTTGCTTGCGTAAGCTGCTTGAAGCCATGCTGTGTATGAACCCAATAAATAGGTGGAGAGCAGGCTGGTCAGGGCCCCCAGTCTAAAGACTGTTGGCCCCCTGATCCCCACCTTTTCTATCCTCTCCCTCTCTCTTGAGCTTCTCAATCTCCTGTAGTGCCCCTACAGGTTCCTCACCAACCCTGTTCCCAGGATCGGTCCTGGTAGGCACCCCGCTGGACCTTTGGCTGTCCCCCTACCCTCTGCTTCACTCCTTCCCACCTACCTGGTGCAGTCTCCTCTCTCTGCACAGCCCAGGGCTCGTGCCTTTGTCCCCAAAAGGTGAGCAGACTCGGGTTAGAGACAGAGAGACCTGTTTATGATAAAAGGTGCATGAATCCTGCTGGGGTGTCTACAATTCCCAGTCCAGCAGTGTGCGCCATGGACGGCATTAGAGATGGCTATCGACATGTCTCCACACGCTTTGTCTGGCAGTCCCTTTAGAATATATAGAAGACTTTCAATTTACAATTCTAGATCTCAAATACTACTAAACCAAAGGTAAGGAACAGATACAAGATATTAAGATGTGTCCAACTAAATGTTATGTCATCGATGCTCTAGAATTATCCCTAATCTAGAAGGAAGAAGCAGATCACCTCAGAAGGGGAATCCTAAGGTCAAGATGGAACACTGAAGGTTTCTTTCTTAACACCAACAAACCCTTATTTCCTTAAAATAATTTCATTTCTCATTTGTGCAGTTATAGAAGTTTATTATACAATTCTTGTTTCCTTTTCCAAAAATAGTAAAAGTAATACAGGAAGAAATATCTGTGACATGGCTGTGGAATAACATGGAAACGTACAGGTCAGGACTTACAAATTTATAACTTTCGCTAGCAAAAACATCATCCTGGACAAAGGCAAGACACTTAATGTTAAAAAATTTAAAAATAAAAACTGCAATCAAAGAGAAACTAAGACAGGGAGTCTCCAGATTAGATGTGATGGTTTAAACATTTCTTGGTAAATTCCCTCAAGATTCTTATTAACGTAACAGGGAAAATATTAATGTTACCATGAAGGAAGCTGGCAGACACTAAAGTGAGCAAAGTTAACATTAGCTGGAATGGTGCTAATCACGCTCAGCTGCCTCCTGCAGGTAGCGGGACTCACTGCTCTGATTTTGTTTGGGGGGAAAAAAAGATAAATCATAATAAAAATCTAATCAGAGAAAAAAGCAGTTTTATGCAAATTTCGAGTCATAAATAACTCCCATATTTTGTACTTAGTGTATTTTAAATAACAAATCTTTCTTTAGTATTGCAGCAAGTAAGGCTCTGGCTCTTTTTCAGAACTTTTAGTTATTTGGGAACCTGTGCCCAGGTGGTGAATCTGTGCATTTTCTCAACTGAGTCGACATAATGCTGATCGTGCCTCCAGATCTAAATATCATCTGTTCTCCGTCTTCACTCATTTCCCAGACCTGACGCCACCCACGTGGAGTCTTGGGTGTCACTATGGTCCCATGTTGATGTGACAACAGCACCATTTTGAGTGGTTACAGGCCAGGAACTCAGGGCAAAACGATTCGCGCTGTAGAGAGAGCCCAGAGGGAGACAAGACCGGGCTATAAGACGGGAAAATCCTAAGGACCCAAACTCCACTGTCATCAGAAGGGGAATAAAAGTAACTGAAAACAAATGTATTAGGCGGCACCAGCAGAAGCACAGAAGGAAATGTCTGCAAGTTCTAAGCCCGGGAACTTTCAGTAAGAAATGGGGACACAACTCCTGAGAACCTGCCATGTCTTCCTCGTCCTCCTCTTGCTACGCATTTCCTTCCCAGGAGACATTTGTGGAGAAATCCCACCTGTGTCCTCAGAGGCATCAGCACAGCCCCTCCCTCTGCTGCCAACACACCGAGCGAATCTGAAATGCAGAAAAGGACACTCTCTCCCGTCCTTTGGCACAGGAGAGATTCATGAACGTGATCTCCATATGGAGACATGATTCT